>JAGDQP010000231.1:44270-57758 GCA_022664845.1 Lepisma saccharinum
TTTTAATATGGGCTTCTTTAATTTATAATAAATACTAGCCTGCAACGATTTTGGGCTTGACTGGTTACAGAACACTTTAGGATTTGGGTCATAAAAACATTAGCTTGAGAAAAAGTATCCGAACACCGAAATAACCCGAGAAAAATAATTAAAAAATCTTTTCGAAGACATACTTTTCTTAACCAATTCGTACTAAAAAGTAAAAAAAAAATAATTGTGTTTATGCATGACTAAAAAGAAAAGCATGAGCGCGCAAATTCAAGAATTTATATAAAGTGACTGTATATGAGAGAGCGTACCCATGCTTTTCTTTTTAGTGATGCATAAATAAAATTATTTTTTAGTTTTTAGTACGAATTGGTTAAGAAAATCAGTTCATTTATGGTTTAGGCATCTCAGGCTCAGACCGGGATGTGTTGGATGGTCTAGGTCTAGTTAGTAGGTACCATACCGGCATTCTCCTGGTATGACTGAGGAAAAAACCCTGGGAAATTTTTAGTCATAATAGGCGGACGCTAGGCTCGTTACCAGAACCCCTTCCGTTTGTAAGGCAACGCTTTGCTTGGTCAGTTCTTTGAAACAACTGGATTCACCTTTTCTTCGCTTCTGGTTCTGTTGCCTAATCATGCATTCACTCTTCATTCCGTCCGTCTGAACTGAATTATATATTCGCTCCAACGGATTGAGTTTAACCTACATTCATTTTGCAGAAGGTGAGAAAGAACGCAGAAGTACTACGCTAAATGTTGCAGCCATCCCATTCCGTCTTACTTTGCAGCTAAAAATACATATCTTTTATATCTAACGGTACAACTGGGTCTTTTAACACAACCATTATCGCCGCTAACAACATTTGTTTTATTTCGGAGGATATCCTTCGGTCCAGTTATACAGCCATTCACTTGTGTGCTTTTTTTTTATATAGAGAGATATGTAGCTTGTTGTCTTAACTAATTTTCAATATAATTTATTTCTTCATAAAGTATCAGAAACGCAGACATTAATGTAAAAAAAAAAAAAAAAAGATGCGACCTAGTTTGTAACTGCTTAAGGTGCTGGTTTTAAACTTATTAATGATTAAAAGAAAAGAAGAAGAAGAAGTAAAATTTGTGGATTTGTGAACGGAATTGTTAATGGACATTTCCGGTAGCATTTTTTTTTTTTCATTGCAATAAGAAAAAATTCTGTTGAAGTAGACTACAGAAAAAACATCATTTCTTTCTGTGATGCATTTATCAAAAGAAATAAAACCTTACTTCGAAACAGCCTCAGTCTTGCGCTTAATCGGGCGCCGCCATGTTATGACGTAATCAATCTGTCGACTGCTTGTCATTAACATACAGTTGGTATTTGATTTGTTAATATTGTTCACAAGAGATAGCAAAAATGGATTGAAAGAAATAATATATAAGTGGTGAATGGCGTTTCTGTATGCCTTAACACGTCATTTAGTTCGTTTTATTCATTTAAAATTAATTCTTTAAGATATTGATAAATTTTGGTAGCTTCAACACTAATTTATAGCAGCTCTTTTTTCATGATTAAATCATAAGATATCTTCTACTAATACTCTTTAGAACTTTTGTATTTAAAAAGAATTACCTATTTTTTTTCTGTAAAAAAAATGTGGGCTTTTGCATCCGACAATGGTCTACTTTTTTAATGAATGCTAGTGAAGCATTTTTCAAGAACTTAAAAGCATATGAATTAATAGTGCTCGTTACTGCCATCTGTTAACAATTTGACGTACTACTTGTAGCCCGCGAATATATTGAATAGTTTTAATATATCATTGTAAAAACAATAATAAAAGCATGTACGAAACAAAAAAAATATAAATTGAAACTATTACATTGAAGTTACTCTTGCGTTTCGTGAAGTAAAATAAAACACGGCCTTTGATAGGATTCGAACAGTCTTAGGTGAAAGTATAAAAAGTTAAAAGTTTCGCGTGTTAACAAATTGCGCCAAATTGTCAGGACATCAAAATTGACACAAACTAGAGATAAGAAGAGCACGGCAAGTTAAGATTGACCCCTGTCATTGTTTCGAGCAATTTCTGTGATTAAAAACATGTTTTGGTGTTTTAACTTATTAATGTGTTCTGCACATGTGTACATTAATTATTTCGTTAAGTGATGATGTGAATATTCTTTCTCTTTCTTGTTTTTTCGTCTTCAAACTTCTGAATAAAGAACGCAACATAGGGAGAAGCATATAGCTACGGACATAGTACGGATTGATTACGTCAAACGAATCAGAAGATGATTTTCGTTGTATGACGTAGGAGATTGAATTCTCAGTATTTCATGCTATATTTGTACGTGACGGAAAACCGTAGAAATGAAATTTCAAAAACATTATATATTATTTAATCTGATGTACACAAACAAGTTGTAAAATGTAGTATAAGGACGGTGAAAACGGCAATGCCCATTGTATAAACTTGTCTTGCAATAACATTGATCCACTTTTGTTTATTTGGTTTATTTTCCATGCTTCTATTTATTAAAATTCATGTATATTTATAAATAATAATAATTTACAGCCATATTTGCATGAGACCTCTACCGGAGGGAGGAGTTGATCTACTGCTCCCACGCTGACCAGACGGGTTGGGAGAGGAGAGCCAAAACTCTAAAATGTGATCACCACTGCAATTGCATCACGATGCTGGGTGCGCACAGTTCCTGACCTTCTCGCTTTAGGTAGAGCCGAGAATCGAACCCGGGACCCCACGATCAGCAGTCAGAGACGCTAACCACTAGACCAGCGGTGCGGTCCATGTATATTCATTTCTAAATAAATATAATACACAATAAACTTGTAAAAACTAATTTAAAAACAACTTTTTAAAGATATGCTTTCCTTAAACAATTCGTACTAAAATGTAAAAAATAATTTTGTTTATGCAGGAATAAAACGAAAAGCATGGGGCGCACTTGCATATACCTTATAAATTCTTAAATTGGCGCGCCACAAGCCTTTCTTTTTTAGTCAGGCATAAACATTTTTTTTTTTTACTTTTTAGTACAAATTGTTTAAGAAAAGTATGTCTTTAAAATTTTTTTTTAGTTATTTCGGTGTTCGGCTCAAGCCAAATCCTTTTGTGACCCAAAGCCTAAAACGTTCAGCAACCAACCAGCCAAACCAAATATCGATGCAGGCAACTATTTGTTTTACGATAAAGAAGTCCACATTAGAAAATATACTTTTAAAATATATAAATATATGGAAATATATGAAAGTAAGAACGAATATTGTATTGTCACCCGGCTTACGTCACTCTGTACAATGTCATCATTGTATGACGTCGGGAAATGAGTTAAATTAACGTTGAAAGATTTAAGGACACCACGAGCCATTGTGAATTAAAGAAAAGAATGTAATAATAAAAGCGTCGGTCACTCACATCGAGCTGTAGGTAACGACACTGGAGTGATCGGCTAGTATGGAAAAATAGACGCCAGTGCAAACATTTAACCTTAATCGTGCACTTTCAGACTAAACCAATATGTCCACGTTATTTGCAAGAATTAAGACAAATAAAAAAAACAGGCCTCACAGCGATAACATGAGTAGAACTGAAATTTGGTCCGTATTGGTTTAGACTGGAAGTGGACAATCCAGATTAACTGTCTCGTACGCATTCAGTAAATTTCTAATGAACATCGATAAATCCACTATTTAGATGGAAGTCAATGCTGAAGCATTCAGAAAATGATTTCTTATAATCCTTGTATAGAAAGCAATATTTTTCAGAACTATTCGCCGTGGTTTCTCTCTAAGCAGAGCCCACATGGAGACACTTCCGGTACGACTCAGCACTCTTGAGTTAACAGCACTTTTGCGTATGCCCCAGTAGCTAACGCCGCCGAGCTCCCTTCGGACGCACCGTGCCCCCCTAGCACTACCCTGGTGGGTTTATATACATCCTAGTTTTTAGTGGCCTCTTTTAAAATTATAAATCACAACTTTTATTAAATTTCCTTTTGTGTACTTACATAAAAAACGAAAAACCTTTAATTTTCTTTTTAAAAAATACGTAGAAAACAGACGCCAGGGTTCGAATCTGGGACCTTCGGACCAGCTTCCGGATGCGTTAGTCACAAGACCAAACTCGAGCTATTGGATTGAGCGCTACTCGGTGTTACTTATAGTTCAAGCTACTATTCATACCGGAAGTGGGCTATTCATACCGGAAGTGTTTCCACATGAGTTCTATTCATAACAGAAGCCAGTCCAAATAGTTCTGAAGAAAAAAAATATTACGTATAGAAAAGAATAAAATTGCTATATTTATCTGCGGCTATTTCTACGACATAACACAATCTTACGTTTCCTTGCGAGAAGTGTTAACAAATTCAACGAATAAACTGTATCAACTGCATGGAGGAAATGAACTCCGTCCGGAAATCGAACTTAGAAACCTTTTAATACAATGAAAACAATAAGAGTTCAATTATATAACTGTTGGAATCAAATCTGACTCTTTAGAGGTAGTGGTGAATTATGGTTTGACATAACAGGACTTTGTTGATTGCCGAATGCTTAAACGTTTTTTCTTTCTGTTTTCTTCTCTGATCTAAATGGTTTCTTCATGACCTTGCAAATAAAGGTTTCAAGGCAACGAAACGAGGAATAAAATAAGTTGTAAATAAAACGAAAAAGAAGTCTGAAATTCAGTGTGGCCTTTAAGGTGATGTTGCATCTTGTTCCAAGGTGTTCGATAACGGGGCTGCCTTGTCATCTTTAGCCAGGGTTGGAAACTTTTGAGTAGAGATAAGTTCTATTGTTTGACCGTCTTTCCTAATTCTGACTACTGCGTAGGTGTTTTATCTTATTGAGGGCAGCCCTTATGAGGAGTAAACTCACAATTACATACATATCCCCTCAGCGTGAGAGAATGAATGAGAATGAAGATCAGACACAGCACGTGAAGATGAGAGAATGGATGTGTTTAGGTAATCCGTTGGATCCGAACCCCTCATGAAATTGCTATATTTTGTAAAGTTAGTGTAATTTTAAACGTAATTATATATTTTTATACCTATTTTTATCCTGGAAACCTTCAAAAGTATTTGACACTCCCGAAAGTTATTCTGGATACCGGTACGTGTCTTAGGCAAGGTCAATAAGCACATGTGATGATAACTAAATGTAGTTTGACGAAAATAAACACCTTTTTCATAGAACTTTAGGCAACTTTGGCTCAGGACGGATGGATGAGGGGAAAATGAAGAAAGTTGGAAGAAACGGGAGAACCCCGAGAAAACGTACACATAAGGTGTTTGCCTACATGGCATGAGCAGGGATCGAACCGACAACTCCAAGCGCTAGAGGTGAGTGCTCTACCATTGAACCCCCGTGGGACAAGAAAATAAACACCTATTTGGTACTTTCTTATGTTAAAGATTCAAAGTAAAATGGACATTATTCGTTACAAATAGTAAGTTATTGGCAGGTGCGTAACTTCAATGCCGCGAGACGCCGCGTTGTTGCTGGGGTCCCATGTGTCCAGGGGGTCCTACAGGCGATAGAAGTGGGTGATAAATGAGTTAATGCCAAACGCAAAAAATTTTGCAAGAGAAGCCGCCCCAAACTTTAATATTAAAACTTTCTCAGAGTGGGTAAAAGCGAAGGAATATATCTGGAGGGGAATTTTTATATAGTCTGAAGAGAATCTCCGTTCTAGAAATCTGGCAACATTATTCTGCACACTTGACGGATGGTTTTTACATGCGACAAGAATTTGTTCAAATGTCATGTGAATGATGCTGCTACAAGAGCACTAAAATTTCCTTGCAGGGGGACCCCGAAACTCTAGTTACGATACTGGCTGGCAATAAGCATAAAAATAAGTTACTTATATGAGTATTAGTGTTGAAGAAAAAAAGATTACCTGTATTTAAGTTACCGCTGGGCATATTCACTTCAGGATTGGTCTGTATGTGCCAAAAGACTTCGTTACACAGCTTCATGAGTTTATGGTTAGGGCTGTGCGATTCGAAACAACGTTAGAATTCGAAATTCATTCATATCTAAATATCGTTCATTTCGGAAAATTGCACAGTCCTTCTTGTGGTAACTCCATGTAGAAATCGAATCTCTTTAAAATCGTAATCTTTTGTTTACTTGCACCACGAACCCTTCGAGTAGGGCGCAATCCCACAGGTTGGGAACAACTCTGTTCAGAGACGCAGGCTAATAATGGCTGATTTTGTTTTTGCAATAGAGGGAGGCACCAAATGATTCTCGTGAAAGTTGACGTATCTAAGTGTAAGAGATCTCTGATTCTTTGTCTCAGTCCCTTTCAGCCTTTATTTTTCTCTTTGCAGATTTATTCTGGATAGCTTTCCCAGTGCAATGATTATCTTCCGTGCATAATTAAGGAGAAAGCTTAATGGCTGGGTGATAGTGAGGACAGTTTCTGTCCTGGTTGTTTTTGTTGGCTGCAGGTGCTGTTGATGACACATCTATCTCGATCTGTCTAACATGATCTTTCACTTTTTTTTATGACAAGATGAAATATGAACTAGATCTTGCTTATAGCTATTAAAAGAAAGAACACGTACTTCATAAATTAAGCATAGAAAGAAAGAAATTTGAGATAACCACATTCTATTTTCTGTTATCATTTTCCTCTTTTTCTTCTATGACGTTACCATTGACCTCTACTGGACAGATCGAAGCCATTAAAAATTGAATGAAGATATAAAGCCAGGGAGCGCAGGGGCATTTAATATCGATTGTCCACTTCCAGTCTAAACTAATATGAACCAAATTTCCAGTGCTCAGTCTTTTAGGATTTTTATCGCTGTGCGGTCCGTTATTTATTTAGGTCTTAATTCTGGCATAAAACGTAAATATCACTTAGAGCATGTACTTCTATACGAAAGAATTAAGATAATTTTAAAAATACTGGTCGTACAACGATAACAAGCCTAAAATCTTGGATTTGAAACTTTCGTCCACATTAGTTTAGACTAGAGTTCCTATTCGTCCTGTTACAATACCGTTTTTTTTTGACAAAATGTCCCAGTGTCCTGATTTTCCCCAAATGTCCCACTTTTTCAGTGTCCTTCAATTTCAGAAGTCATTTTGGTACAACACATATCGAACCACACTGACCTTTTAACTTAACAAGGAAACATAATAATAATAAAACTGTTTAAAGACATACTTTTCTTAAACAATTCGTACTAAAAAGTGAAAAATAATTTTGTTTATGCATGACTAAAAGGGAAAACATGGGGCGCTCTCTCATATACAGTCACTTTATAAATTAGTCAATTTGCGCGCCCCATGCTTTCAGGTATGTATTTAGAAAGTTTTTTATTATTTTTTTCGAGAAGCGTTCGATACTTTTTCTCAAGTTATTGTATTGTGACCCAAATCCTAAAGTGTTGTGCAACCAGTCAAAACTCAACATCGTTGCAGGCTAGTATTTATTTTAGGATAAAGAAGTGCAGATTTTAAAAAATATTGAAATATGCTTTTAAAATAATATATAAATATATGAAAGTAACATGGAATATTGTATTGTCACTTGATTTACGTCGCTGTGCAAAATGTCATCATTGTATGACGTCGGAAGATGAGCTAAATTAACGTTGGAAGATTTGAGGACACCACAAACCATTGTGAACTAAAGAAAAGAATGTAAAAATGAACAAGTTTTTATTTTAAACATTCTTTTGTTTAGTTGCCACTTAACAAGAAACTCACAAACAAATATGGCGGACTGGCAAGCTCGAAATTTCTGGATTCCGGTCTGTATCTAGTATATATATCTCTATGACAATATGTTACTTGACAAACTATCGTTTCCGTTACAAACACACTACATTTCAGTAGTTGCTATAGTTTATAGAATCCGTAGACTTAGTGGTTCATATATAAGCTGGTCGTTTTCCAGCCGCATTATGGCGAAACGTAAGTGCAGCATAAATGATAATATTAATATAAACTAAATAGTAACAGACTTATACCGCCTACCTATTTTCATCCGCGCTAAAATTAATATTTTTTTTGTTAAGAGCACATAATTTTGAACCTTACCGTTAGGTGGCTCTGGAGGCTACTGCTGGAAGGAATCAGCGACTCACAGTAGCCACCAGAGCCACCCAACCGCAGGGTTCAAAATCACGTGCTCCTTAGCGCAGACGAAAATAGGTAAGCGTTATAAGTCTGTTTTTATTTAGTCCCCCTTCATCAAAGGAGTAGACGAAAATGTGGAACATCCTTTACGTAACTCTAAAATTTACATTTCACACGGGGACGGGTAGACCCGTTGTTAACCACGTGACAGTTTTATATCAGTATCTTATTTCAAGTGTAACAAATAATATGAAATATATTTTCTCTAATTTTAACATGTCCTGTTTCTTTACACAATGCCGCGACATTTTTAAGTAAAAAATTGGTAATGTTTCGTTTCGTAAAGAAGACATTATGGGAACCCTAGTTTAGACTGGAAGTGGAAGATCGAGGTTAAATGTTTTATCCGACGTCTATCTTTTGGTACTAACCGATCAGTCCAGTATCGTTACGTAGAGCTCAATGCCGATCACTTCAGTGTCGTTACGTAGAGTTCGAAGAGGTCTGAGCCAAGGATGTTCTAATAGCCCCAGTAGCACCCACGTTGATGAAACCGTTTAATGTCCGCCTTTTCAACGTTTATATACATAAAAAAACGTTGATTCAACGTTTTTTGGTCGTATGCAACCATTAGAAGGGCGGTCATTAAACGGTTTTATCAACGTGTGTACTACTGGGAGAGGATCTGTTTAGGGCTCATTTTCAAGAGGCTTGCGATTAGGGTGAGTAGCCAATCGAAACACGTGGTGTAGTTTTATTACGTGTTGTAACAGTGTTTCAATTGGCTATTCACCCAAATCGCAAGCAACGCAAGCGGGCTTGAAAATGAGCCCTTATATATATCTCATACACAGCGCAAGAATGAAGCCAAAAAACAACTAAGCACCGACCAAGGCTTTTTATTTATCAGACAACTACAGACCTTGCTGCCATCTTTGTTAGCCGAAAACAATGTTTTTGATTGAAGTAAGTGGGATAACTGGGCGTAACTAAGTTGGGACGCTTGGCTTCATATTCTTGGCAAAATCGCATATCTATATTAGAAAAACCTTGGTCTGAATATACCATTACAATTGTATTCGTATTTTGTAATCTAGTGCGGACTTGGCTAATTATGCCCATCCATTGCGCGTTCGTTTTAAAAATTGCTGTTTTTTAATAATATTTTTAATATAATACAGTTTTACAGTCTATCAGTGTTAATAATTGATGTTTTAAGGTCAGTTATTTATAAGTTGCTATGGTTACAATCCACCATAGTCGTCAGTTCACTCTTAAAGCTCTAGTCACATTCACTTTTAGATGTATTTCTCACTGCCAATTTTGAATTTCGCATTGAAGAACTATTGTATGATACACTAAAGCACTATGTAATATATCTGAAGAAATTTTTTTGAATTGCAGCCCAAAAACACTTTGAAATTATGCAAATTAAACACTAAACATTTCTGCGGCTTTCTTCTCTTAAGCCGCCATGTTCTAAACTCCATACCATTCCATTCCATTTTCTGACATTATTTTCTTCTTCTTCTTCTATGGCTGCTTCCGAATTCAAAGATGTACCAAAGTAAATAATAAATAGTGAATCTTGCTATACCGTGCATGGTACACAAAAATTCCCGTCCACCGGACGACTCGTCACATGACAGCACAAGTATAAGATCACGTGAAACCGCCGAGATATGCCATTGTTGGCGGGAAATTTTATTTTCATTGGCTAAGATGTCAATGAAGTTTTTGACCATAATAGTCGTTATATTTCACAAAATGTGTTTAATAAATTTAATATTGTTTACGTTCTACAGTATATTGGTTTATAGTCGTTTTTATACTTTAGAAATAGATTGCTCTTTATCTCATCTTTGCCTTCTAAACTTATGTCTTATTTTCTCTTGGTTTTATATCCATTTTCGTCTGCACGAGGTAAAAGGGTTCTTCCAAGGTACTTACAAGTTCTTCTTCGTTCAGTTACGTAGGTAAAGAATGACGGTTGTTTGGTTAGAAACAAGTATGTTCTAATAGAGGATTTGCTTGTATCTCTCTCATGCGCAGAGAAAGAATGAAGCTAAAAATCAACTAAGTATTGACCAAGGTGACGTACCTCATTGGTTAGCAAACAACTACAGAGCTTGTTGCCATCTTTATTAGCCGAAAATAATATTTCTGATTGGAGTAAGTGGACTAATTGGACGGGACTATGCTGTGACGTTTGGATTCATGTTCTTGGCAAAATCGCATATCCTCCATTAGGACTTCTTTGGTTAGAAACTAAAGACACCAGGACTGCCTGCAACTGTCGCTACTATCGAGAAGTTCTAGCATTCACTTCTTATTAGTCTGTGGATGTACCGTTTCTTACCCTTACGCTAGAGCGAGCCAAATATAAAAAAGATCTGAAAGTTTTTGAGTTATCAAATTAGAAAGGCTTCACTCTGAGATCACTGAATTCAAATCTGATATGAGTTTTTCTCTAGCTGCCTTCGTGAGACACCTAACCTCAGGGCCGGATTTACCACTAGGATTTAACGAAAAAGATATTTAGTTAAAAGCATTAGAAATAGTGTAGGAGCAGCACCAAACACTATCACCTTTGACCCGGGCGACCCCTCCTACATCTGACTTCAGGGTAATTCAAAGTTAAGTTATTTTACATTAGAAACAGTATAACAAATAATATTGCTTAAATTAGGAATGTTATTTAATCCTATTTTAACTTTTGAAAATGTCAATAATCATTTTATTCAATGCTACATATAGGGCGTGACAGTCACCTATACCCCTCCTAATATGCAAGAGGTACGGGTACTTTGTATAGAAGCACTCTATATACATGAAGGCGTAATTTACGCTAGATTTTTGTATATGTGGAAAACTCAAGTGTCTTTTCCTAACTTTTCTTTTCGGATCCACAATGGATAGATACTTTGTGATCGAATCCTGCTACCGACCGTCCTCATCGTGCTGCCCGTATTTTTCATATTTTCCTTCAGTTTTACGACACGAACGTCAGGATGGCACCTTAACTAAGATAACGGTCTTTCCCTCCCGTAGATACGTATTGAACGCTGCAAACGAGTTTGTAAGGTTGATTTTGTCCATTCTCAGACATGTAACTTTCAAGTTGCTAGTTTTTAAGTTTAAATTTATTTTTTAAGTGGGAAAAAACGGGAGAACACCCACATACCGGTGCTTGTCCACCACAAAGCCCACAGGACACGAGCAGGGTTTGAATTGACGACCCCAAAGACCAGAGGTGAGTGCTCTAACCGTTGAACCACCGCGGTCCCTCTAGTTTTTAGGAATTTTAAAGATACGTAAAATTCTGTTTCATGGACAATAATTAATTATTTATGTATCATTAATACTCATGGTTTCTTTGTTTAATTTACTTTTTACGTGAATAAGAATATTTTGTATTACCTTCATGTTCTGTGATATTATCACGTGTTGAACAAGCCCTATAGTAATTTGCTTAAAATGCCTCATTGTAGAACTATGCATTTAATGACAATTTTTATCTTATTAAACAAACAGCATTTTCTAAATAACCACATTAGCAGAGTTAAATAATTATTGTCTCGTTATTATTATTATTACATTGCGAGAGGAAAGTAATTTGTGACAATGTAAAGGTGGGAAGGGGGAATGGACGTGAGGGGCGGGTCGCTGGAAGTCATGGACCTAGGGCGGCTAGACGCATAAATCCGGCCCTGCCTACCCTTGCGTTACAGAGATTAAAAAAGGATTGAGCACAATAGTAGAAAATAAACGAGAAATGATAGCCTATTGTATTAATCAATGTCACTGCAGGCAGAGTACAAGAGGATGTTACTTTTTTTTTCCTCTGACTTGGTACTAGAATTGTTATAGAATTTCCAACGCTGTCACAAACAATGATTCACCTGATCGTCTCCTCTCTCAGCTGCCTGATGAACCCGTTATGGCGTCGGGCACCCAGTTTATGGTGTTTGCGCCATTCGTGGTACTCAGTCACTTAGTTTCTGTCACGTTGTCTTTTACTTTAAAGAGTTATTAACCTTCTCAAAAAAAGAAAAAAAGAAAGGAATATCTGGGTCCCCAGTCTCCTTGCGATGACAAGAAAAAAATCGTAAACGATCTTCTGAGAAGAATAAGGAAAAAAGAAGACTCCAAATTTCATAACGTGTTGTCCTCCAGGCGTTTACATGGTTTATTACTTCCCAAAAATGAGAATAAAAAAATAAGTGTAGAAAGTACAAAGCATGCTACTGTCTTTAAGGGCATCATCCATTTTTCTTCTATGATTTCATTTCGTTTGTCTACCAACCCGTTCGTAAACCAGCGACCGCGATTTATAAGCCTACGGTCATTTTAATCTGACGACACTACAAGTGGAAAGTTCTTTGTGATATGTTAGCTTCTTCCATTTCAAGACTTCAAGCTAGCGATTTATTGAAAACAGTTACAAAGAAAGTTACTTCAAATTTAAAATCGGTAGAGTGATCGCCTTGTAAATCGGGAGGACCAGAGTTCGATTCCCATCCTGGCTATCCTAACAGGTTTTTCACGGTCACACCAGACAAACACTGGGATAGTACCTTGAATAAGGCCAGGGCCGATTCATTACCCCCTATTTTGTTCTTAAATATAGATATCCAGTATAAAATGGCCGAAATTAGGTTAGATCTCTACCCCTGGGCTGGGTTGCAAGAAAATACTTAAGTATAAAATCTGACTTAAGTCAGACCATCGAGCTCTACATAATACTGGAGTGACTACTTAGTGTCAAAGATAAAACGTTTAAACTTTTGTCCACTTCCAGTCTAATCCAATGTGAACCAAATTTTCAGTTCTAACTCAGTTTTATACGATTCTTATCGCTGTGCGGCCCGTTTTTTTATTATTATTATTTAAATAGTCACTCGAGTATTATGTAGAGTTCGATGGTCTGCTTAAGACAGATTTTACACTTAAGTATTTTTCTTGCAACCCAATCCTGGTTACTGTAATGGTTAAGTGGACGAAGATATATTCTCTGATAGATAAAATAATTATATCTATCATTATATAGATAAAATAATTATATATATATATATATATATATAATAATAAATCACAGCCATATTCAATCCACTAGTGGATGAGGCCTCTCCCCGAAGGGAGGAGTTGGTCTACTGCTCCCACGCTGAACAGACGGGTTGGGAGAGGAGAGCCGAAGCTCTCACTGTGATCGCCACTGTATTTTATTCACAGCAGCTCCCCAATTGTCCTCACGATGCTGGGTCAACACCGGTATTTTTGAGCCCCCACCGGGAATCGAACCCGGGACCGCTCGCACTGAAGTCGAGCGCGCTACCGACTAGGCTACGCAGGAGCTCATATATATATATATATATATATATATATATA
>JAGDQP010000231.1:58158-108567 GCA_022664845.1 Lepisma saccharinum
CCATTCTTTAATTTCTTGCATGCCACCTGGCGTCAGTCCAATCGAACTAGAAATTAAATAATGGTAATAGATGATGATCAATATATCTACGCTTTTAATATTTTGCGGATCAATAACATGCTGTAAGCCTATCAGATGATCAGCTCGAACTCCGTGCTTTTCGCGGTTTTTAAAATGAATGCAGAAACAATCATTGCATACTAGCATTATTTCATTCGTAGTTCGGCTGGCCCTACACCAGGTGGCATCACAGTCAATATATAACAGAAACTGCATCTTCTTTAATTTGAATACTATGGTGAGCAGGGTTACCATTTGATGGTTGATTCCCAAACTGCCCGATGAGTCCGCTTGTTTAGATTTAACTTTAAATCTAATCCATAATGTCAACTCTTACAGGCAGTTTGATTTGAAGTTAAAACCAATTGCAGTAAATAGTAGCAGGCCCTAGCAAGAAAGAAAAAAGTCCGAGTTCAAATAAACATATCCACTACATCTAAATAGGCTGACAGTTCAAATAGATTGAGATTAGCAAATCTCACTTGCTATTTTTTTCTTTTCTCTTTAACAAATACTTTGATTTTTTTTAAAAAAGTGCAATGATGTTTCAACCTTAAAATGATTTTGGAACATGTTTCCTCCATAATGATTGCTATTCTTATTAAAGACAACATGTTTGAAAAAGAAATAACATAGACGAAAGCAACTTAAGCTAATAAATCTTGCACACAGTGTCATTAGTTGCGACATGTTTAATATATTATTTTCTTTTTCTTGCTAAGTCATTCGAGTTTAAAAATAAAATTTTCTCATTCTTTCTTGTACAGATTCCTGTCTTTCTCTGTACAGTACGTCCTAAAGAAGCTTTGATTACAAATGAATGTAAACAAAATGCAATTTGTTAAAAAATACTTCTTACTACTGAAGCTTTGGATCAGAGACTATTTCTTTCTTCATTTTTCTGCCTGCTCTCAATTTATAATTGCTTGGCATATCCTATGGCGGCGGTGGAATTTCCACTTCACTGAAGACAAATGATTTCCTGGCCAAAACCAAGTAAAGAAAAATAGCACTTACACAGAAATAATGAGAAGCATCCTTGAGCAGCAAAAGAAGAAAACAGAAGACCTTGAGTGATAGATATCCTGCAGTTATTTAAGTAAGAATACTTGTTTCAGTTACACGCATTGAACTTATGCATGCATGTAGGGCCAACGTGAAGGTAATCAATCTGTAGCTGTTTCTTCATGTATGTGTTGTGTGAGCGTCAGGTTCAAAGAAATTATCTTTTGAAATTACCATGCTGTTTGGATATGAGTATTAAGCATGAAAGTAGTGGAAAATAACAGAACTCATATAGAATAGGTTGCATTTGATTGAATCTAGTGGCGGCCCGAGGTGTTGATTGAAAATATCCTTTGGTTTGATATAATAATCGCCCTCAGTTGCTGTTATCCTAAAGCATCTCTGCCCGTATTTTCGCCCTAAAAACTCCCGTTTTCATTTATATACTTTAGATTTTCTGCAGCACATGATACAGGACGTATCCCCAGCTCGCACGGAATCTGCCTTGACTTTTAAAAGGCTTATGACAACCTATAACATGAACAACTCATCTACACACTATAAAACAGATGAAATGTTCGCAGGTCCATAACAGGCGAAAACATCTTTACAAACATTGCGTTCAGGTTTCCATTTGATAGACTACTAACCAACGAAGATAAAAACGTGGCCGGAATACCACAAGGATCAGTTCTATCTCCATTACCATAAAGCTTAACTACATAAAATATCAGTTACAAAAACAATGTGTTCGCAACATTTTTCGAATGTCACTTCTGCAACTAGCAACACGATTGAATATCAACGATGTTTATGTTTGCATTTAGATTGAATGTTGTTTAAAACCAAACGGAAAGTTGGTATAAACAAAATAGGTAAGAAAATCGTGGTTGTATATCATCTTTCTTTACTTAACCTTCTGTGAATCGTGCTGTAAGTTTGGTATTAATGTCATTAACAGTGACTTATAAAGGAAAATGAGACTGGTTTAAAGGAAAATTAAATGGATGCCATTTTTGTTAGCCTATTATTTACAGCGTTGATGAAAATTAATCGCAATATTTAAAACTCTCTGTTACGATAAGAAATATTATAAGCACCCTTGATCAATAAAATAAGTTATTCAGTTCCAAGCTTGCTCTTAATTCATATTCCAGATTAGCAGAGAATCCAATAACGCAAATCCGAACAAACATGACATTAGTATTACCATAGTTCAATAAAGATTATTACAATATTTATCCAAGCATTGTTGCACAGTTGCCTTATACAATGTAATACATATTTCCCTAATAATCTCCTTGTTTCATATTTTGTTGAAATCAGTTTCTAAATTGATAAGTTATAAGGAGGAACGATAGGTGGTACATGAAATAGATCTTATAACTTTTACTGTGACGTAAGCTTACGCGCTACAATATTCAGACAACAAACTTCATTCACAGATTTTTTGTTAGGACGTGATTAACTAATATAGATGGATCTTAATCAGATATTAAGACCTCCTAGAACTGTGCGAGGGAAGAATAAACGTTTTTAAAGTGACCGGTATTGTATTTTCAGATTAAAAACGTTAGAGTAACTTATACGAGATGCCATATCTATAATTCGTCTTGTCTCATCTAAACACTTAGGCTACCACCTTATTTTATAGATTGTTTCCCATGAGTTCAGAACTGATTCTAGTAGCCTCAAAATATTAGCTAGAAGTCTTTAAAATACTAAGCTTTCTATCCAAACACTTGTTTTGCGGTATACGACACGATATGCGATTTAAATATCTATCCAGACATCCACTATATTAACTAACCAAAACATCTAAAAAAAATCCCTTCTGCGAAGCAAAAAAAAAAAAACTACTATTGTACTAATACCACAGAGAACCATATAGAGAAACAGTCTGTATTCATAAATAGCTACGCATTTTTTTTCTGGCTTCGAAGAAGTTTATTGTCTTGCTACTAGATGCCTCTGAGCTCAATAGCTCATTTTCTCAAACTTCCTGATAAATTCAATGTCATGCTTGGTTAATGCTACAATATTAACAATTCTGAACCAATCACAGAGACATCTAGAGGCGAGACAAGGAACTTCCTCGAAGCTAGAAAGGAATGCGTAGCTGTTTATCGATACGGACTACTTCTCTATATGGTTATCTGTTTTAATACTCATATAATATTATTAACACTCCAAAGTGCAGTCTCTAGTCTGAGGTATTGTAACTAACGTCGCGAAATCTGAGACAGTGCGTTGTTTGTGAGCTCTTGTGAAACTTTCATTAGCTACAAATACTAATCCATAAGCTTTTTTTTTTTCGTTTGAAATAAAAATTTTAATTTCCTTGTAATTTTTGCATAATGACGATAAATTCGTGGTCATATTATTTCTTTCCCCGAAAAAAAAAAATCGTTATGGACTGAACAGGTAACTTTTCCGTAAGACTGAGGAATGAAATCCATCAGGGATGACTGTACCCGGGAACATAAAAGAGGAAGGTAACGGCCAGGACTTTGTTGAAGTATCCCAAGATTCGGCTGCTGAAACTGAAGAAAAATTTGAAAAAAACCAATTATGATGACTAGCAGTGGGACCTAAAGCCGATTCGAATACCGTGATCTTACCGACTAGACCACAGCAGCTGGACCATATATATCTCATTTTCATTTTATATTCGACAAGTTTTTTTTATATGTCTGGCACAATAATTTTACTCCTGATGAAGATTACGTTACCAAAGCTAGAAGTTCTCACAATCACCTCGATAGTAGCGACAGTTGCGGCCAGTCCTGGTGCCTTCAGTTTCTAACCAAGGATGTTCTAATAGAGGATATGCGATTTTGCCAAGAACATGTATCCAAACGTCACACCATAGTCCCGTCCACTTATCCCACTTACTCCAATCAAAAACATGTTTTCGGCTAACAAAGATGGCAACAAGCTCTCTAGTTGTTCGCCAACCAATCAGGTACATCACCTTGGTCGATGCTCAGTTGTTTTTTTTTTGGTTTCATTCATTCTCTGCGCATGAGATAGCTACGAGCAAATCCTCTATTAGAACATCCTTGTATCTAGCCAACCAACCGTCATTCTTTATCTATGTAACTGAACGAAGAAGAAGAACTCTCTTTACCTCGTACCATCGACCTCCATTAATACGATACTGGACTGACAGCAGCCATTGAAAATTTCATGAATATGTGAAGCTAGGGAGCGGAGAGGAAACTTAATCTCGTTTCTCCACTTCCAGTCTAATCCAATAAGGACCAAATTTTCGATTCCAACTCAGTTTTCTACGCTTGATATCGCTGTGTGGCCTGTTTTTTTAATTTATGTCTTAATTCTTGCAAAGAACGTAAATATTATTTGCAGTATTTTCTATTGTATGCAGAGTGCGGTATACTCTTACATGAATAACTCAGGAATTAAGACGAATCAAAAAACGGGCCACACAGCGATATCAAGCGTATAAAACTGAGTTAGAACTGAAAATTTGGTCCACATTGGAATAGACTGGAAGTGGACAAACGAGTTTAAATATGCACTCTGGCGTCTATCTTACAACACTAAGTAGTTACTCCAGTATAGTTTATGTAGAGCTCGATGCCTCGTACAGACGAAATTGGATATAAAATCAAGAGAAAAGAAAACATAAGTTTAGAAGGCAAAGATGAGGTAAAGAACAATCTCTTTCTAAAGAGTGACAAAGACTATAAACCAATATAGAACGTAAACAATATTAAATTTATTAAACAAACATTTTTTATAAAACATAACGACTATTAGGCCTATTGTCGAAAAGTTCATTGAGATCTTAGCCAATGAAAATTAATGATTTCTCGCCAATGGCATTTCTCGGCGGTATCACGTGATCTTAAACTTGTGCTGCCATCTGACGAGTAGGCCGGAGAATGGGAATTTTTGTATACTGTGCTTATGCACAGTATAGTAAGATTCACTTATTATTATTTTCTTTGGTGTTAAGTAATGCAGACTACATAGTCATATAAAAAATACATAATCCAGATACCAAAATATTTTATAAAGTGTATGTAATATATCAGTTTGTAATGGCTCATTGAGATAATTGCTGATTATGTATTTATAACTGGTGAATAAATGAATATATATAAATAAATGCATAAATGAACCGATGATTCCCTAGTATCTCATGACGCCCTTCATAATAAAAATCAACTTCCTTTGTTTCAATTGAAGACCTGAATTGCAAAACATTCCAAGTTAACTTTTTTCGCATTTGCATATATTTTTTTTTCTGTTCGTCGGTATCTATGTTCCAAGGGCTATCCACTTGTATAAATATTACATCCTAATCCCAACTCAGAAACCCTTTTTAATACAAAATAATTTGAGTTGAGTAGAATAACTTACCAAGGCCTTGGACTGTTTTTTTATTCCTCCTGAAAAAAAAAAAAAAATACTCCGTTGGACTTGAGATGTTTTGTAATTCAGGTCTTCAATTCTCTTCGCAAAGAAATGTCATTTGAACGAATAGTCAAATAAATGATAATGTAATTAACTGTTGCTTTAATTAGTTTTAAAAAACAAAATGGAAAATATTGGAAGACATATTGTTTGAAAATCGTACTTCACATTTAATACTACTTGAAAGAAGGAATAATAATATTCATTAATGATAGCAACAGAAAATCAATTTTAGGTTGAATTCCAGATTAGGGTAGTCAAATCTAGTTTTCAGTATATGTTGCTTCTAATTCCTTGTTATGCTATCTTATGTTAGATTAGTTAGTCCTAAACTTGATTTTGCTATCTGTATTAGGAGGAAACATCAACTGGCAGATAAAATAAATGTTATTTAATGTTATGCTATCGTAGGTTAGTCACGATTTGTTTAGATTACGTTAGGTTAGGTTAGTTAGCCCAAACTGGATTTGCTTCTAACTATATCGGGATAGCATCTTCAACGTAGGCCCTGGCCGACAGCTTTCCGAATCCTATCCCCTCCCGATGCCTAAGGCCATAAATAAAATTCAGTTCAATTCAGGAAACAGCAATTAGAAGACGAAAGAGATTAACCTAATGCTATTGTTATCGTAGGTTAGGATTTGTTTATTTAATATTACGTTAGGTTAGTTAACCCTAAACTGGATTTGTTTCTAACTGTGTTAGGATGAAACATCAGCTGGCAAGCAAAGTGATGTAACCTAACATTCTTGTTATTGTAGCTTAGGGATTGCTTCATTTGGATTACGTTAAGATAGGTTACTTAGTCCTAAACTGGATTTGCTCCTAACTACATTAGAAGGCAACATGAACTGACAAGCAAAACAGACGTAACCTAATGTTATGTTATCGTAGGTTAGTTAGGATTTCTTTAGATTCGTTAGGTTAGGTTAGTTAACTTTAAACTGGATTTGTTCCCAAAATATTTGGTGCAAACTTCAGCTGGCAAGGCAGATAAGACTATAGTCGTGTACATTATTTGTAGGTAAAAGAGATTCTGTCGCAAATTAACGACAGTCTCAATTCTCACTAATTGCAAGATACCCACAAACACAGTTCACAAATCGTGTTGTACCTCCGTATTCCATTAAGTATAATGTATAACCTGAAGTCATATCATTAGACAGACAAAAATGAAACAAGTTAACCGCTATTTATTTAATTATAATTTGTCTGTTTCTTTTTGTTCAAAAAACCTATTTTTTTTATATATATAATTTTGTTCTTAGAAAAATAAAATAATCTTTGCTGAAAGAAACACCTTAATCATCGTCAGCTCTCGAGTTCTTTTTCTTGCTCAGTTTTTTTCTTTGTTGTGTCCGTTGGACAAGTAGAACGATATAGAGGTCAGTAGCCATTATGTTCTCCAGTACTTGACCGGATCTGCACAACAGGTTTTTTTTTTGTTGAAGGTCCTTTAGTATCATGCTAACCGAGAAATAAGACACGATGGTTAGAAACGACTTTTTTTTTTTTTTTTGTAGTTTCTTTCCTTTAATGCTTTTATTTTAGCATTAAGGAAACCAGATGTAGTTGTGACATTATCTTCGAATTAATGTCTGCCTTTTCTCTGCTATAATCTTGTTCAGTCGGTCGCGCCATTAGCAAGTAACAAAACTACTGGTTGCACTTTTCAATCTCTGCGACAGATACCATTTAAGAAGAGTTCATCCATCTTCCTGCTTGTCTGTGTCCTGACTAAGCATGAGACGTAACTAGGTAACTTCATAGCCTTTTTGATATCCTCAAACAATCTCTTTTAAATATATATATATATATAGGTTACTAATTCGATTCCTCTTGAAGGTTATAGAGCTGCGACGATTTTAATAACTCAAAAATTAAATTCAAATATTGAAATGGAATATTTTAATATTTGTTTACTATAAATGAACTTTTAGAGTTTCATATTTCTAACACGATGAACAGTAGCGCTGATGCGGCATGGTACCGTCAAAGATTTTAAGGATAATCGAAAGCAACGATTTCCAATAAAAGATGGCAGCACTACCTATGTCTAATGTATTTTCACTGTTAGACGAAATTTCATTGCTGTTGCTACAAATTCAAGCCTAGAGAGTTCAAACTTTCAGGGAAGAAAGTTCATAATCAATTCAAGAGCATGATCGATGCAGATCAATATCTCAAGGAGATTCCACATGCCGAACGATTTTCTAAACGCGTGGTTGCGTCAGTGTCGGATTTAGACATTTTCCTATAGGGGGGGGGGGGGGGGTAAAATTTTGCCGCCCTTTTCATCGTTTTTTAGTCGAACAACACGACCGACCGACGCAACGGCCACAACATTGTCTCGCATCACGTAGTGTACTGTTGTTATCGTCTCTTGAGACTGTCGTTGCATCGCTATTACTAACTCCAGTAAGGCAATAGACCTGCCTATCTGACTTGAATCGCGGTTTTGAATTTTAGAGATGAAGGTAGGCTGTATGGAATAACATAAAAAAAATGTGTTAGCGCGCTGGTTGAAATTTTGAACACGTTTAGGTCAATTCCAATTTAATAAACGATTTTATTTCCTTTTTTAGGAGCTTTTATATTTTATTTTTAGCTGGTTGCTGCCCCCTACGTGCCGCCCGGGCGCTTGTCCCCTTTTGCCTCTTAGATCCGGATTTTGCGTAACAAGCAGGTGTAAGAGCTGTATAATTTTATTTATTTGTTATCAAAGAGATTGAATATTATTGTCCAATTGGATTCTGGGGATGACATAATGTCATCTTTGATCACACGGAAAGTTATTTATTTCATGCTCATTTTGATCTACCTGTACAGGAAACAAAATCCGGGAATCTCTTGCGCGCCCATCGTGGAATTTTGAAATATATGCCGTTTTGGATAGAGCAGGTTTAAAGTCTTTGATAGTACCATGCCGCATCGGCTCTAGTGTTCGTGGCGTTAGAAATATGAAGCTCTAACGTTCATTCCCCACGCTTTTGGTAGCCTATAGCTTCGAAACTATGTACATTTTGGAAATGTGTAAGAGTAACTTTCGTCTTGTTTTGGTGTCAGAAATCATCTCCAGAAATTTGTCAGTGTGTTTCATAAATGCGTTGTGGCCCTAGTTTGGTTTCTATTGACTTGGACTATTTGTATTCTATTAAAACCATCACCTTTCCGTGTGGTTTATAAAACACTATATGTACTTCTGTTAAATTTGACAGTTCCCACACAAATTTTCTTTATTTTTTTCTCCCTCTGATTTTTATTATTTTGTTCCTATCCACTTTCTCCACGCATACCAATATTATGAATTATCAGTGAAACCTTTCTTCAGGCTGCACTTCAAAATACGTCTGTTTTAATTCAATACTTTCCGGTGTTCAAGGCTACTACCACTTTACATACATTTTTTTAAAAAACTATGTTCATTTCCGTATCTTGGCATTGGGTCTGCGCCAATGACCTCCATCTAAAAGCGATCCTGGACTGAGTGCTGCCATTGAAAAAAATCTTGAATATATGAAGCCAAGAAGCAGAGAGGACACTTAATCTTGTTTGTCCACTTCAAGTCTGAACCAATATGGACCAAATTTTCGGTTGCAACTAAGTTTTTTACGCTTGATATTGCTGTGCTACCAGTTTTTTTAATTTATGTCATCATTCTTGCAAAAAAAAAAAAAATGTGCAGTGTAGTGTAGCGTATGAATAACTCGGGAATTAAGACTTAAGCAAAAAAATAAATAAATAAATAAAATGGGCCGCACAGCGATAAGAAGTGTATAAAGCTGAAAACTGAAAATTTTGTTCACATTGGATTAAACTGCAAGTGGACAAACGAGTTTAAATATTTGGTCTGACGTCTATCTTTCAACACTAAGCAGTCACTCCAGTCTCGTTACATAGAGCTTGTTGTTCTGTGCTATTGATTCGTGTTTTGTTTTTTGTATAAAATCCGTGACAATTCTAGTAAAAGAGTTGACAATCACTTTCTTTTTCTTTTATTCTTTCAATGACTGCTCACGACTTCCCAGTGAAACGAGTTTTATTTTCACACGATTTGTCTGTTAGTCTCCAATCCTGATAATAACTAAGTTGAATGTCTGTAAACATACTTTTTTTCCCTTTCTTTTGTAAGACGAGATATGCTTAAACATCACCTAATACGTTATCACGACCTAATGCATCATAACGAATTAAATACAGAGGGAAAAAATTGAGGATATGGATCCCTTGTGAAAGTGAAGTACAAATAAATATGCTTGTGTTGTTATAAGCCTAGATTTACAACCACCAGGGGGCTAAGAGATTTTTGACCTATCATTAAGACATCCATTGAGCTTTGTTCAACGATAAACCTAGTTACTAAAGACTGTAATTAGAAATTAAGAGATTGAGTAAGATTTAACAACGATAGTAATTACGACCACAATGTTTGAAATTGAGAGCTTTCACGAAGTTTTTGCTGTGCAAAGGGAAAAACTAGGATTTTCACTCGATAATCATGAAAAGCAGGAAGTACAGTCACCATTTTGGTTATTGAGTGATGCTTTTTTTATTTTTTATTGTAGCACAATGAATATTTACTAACAGTGTACGAGATGATAGCTCCAGTACATCGGACTCATAGCCAATTTTTTTTTTCTTTAACGGCTTACCTTCCTTTATGCGGACCATATTCAAAATTATTTGTATAATTTTTATTTCTAAGTGACTAAAAATAGCAGTTTATGATAATATGTGCTGAGAATTGTTACCATTTATTTGTCTCCAATGAAACTATGTTACAAAGTAGAAAAATTACAGCCATATTTCAAGTGAAGGTTAATATTTACAGACTAAACTAGTATTCGCCTTTTAAAAATTATTGGGTTAGGTATACTAGTACAGCGTTGTATTTTCTTGCTCATAACCAGAGCTGAAACCGCCCACACAGCACAACCACGTTAAATAAACGTTTATGCAACTTTTTTCTTAAATTTACGTTGATTCCACGTTTATACAACTGACGGATTAGTATTCTAAGAAATGTTGAATCTGACGTTTAAGAAACGTTTTAAAAACGGTGAATTAAACCATTTTTGCAACTTTATTTCGGCATTGACGTTGATTCAACGTTACCAAACGTTGAATGTCTATTCAACGTTTAATCAACGTCACCCAATATTTATACAACGTTTAGAGAGAAGCAAAATTCAACATTCAGGACAAATTTCGTACCTTTCCCAAAAATCCTACTTACAACGAATATTTGAATCTGTGAAGATGAACAGAATACTATAAGTTTCCCAGACCGGAGCCTAGTACTTTTTAGGGTTGATTCCAGGAAAAATCCTTTGATTATAGGATTTTAACCTGGAATCAACCCTAAAATTGTAATTTCAATTAAAGCATATCGTACTGAACATTGAAGTACTAGGCTTCGGTCTGGGAAACTTACATTGTTCGGTTCATCTGCACAGATTTAAATATTCTTTATAAGTAGGGATTTTGGGGGAGAGGTACAAAATTTGTCCTGAAAATTAAATTTTACTTCTCTCCAAACGTGACCCATCATAACGTGACAATCCAACAATCCCGGTTTGATTCCCGGTGGGAGAAGTTGAAACCATTTTACCTAGGGGAGTTTCAAGTTTTTTTCGTCAGTAACGCCAGAGAAATGCCGGGATGGTACCTACAAAATAGGCCCTGGCCGAGTTGTTTCCAACATTCTCTCCTCTACCCTATCTGCGCCTGAGCCCAAGATGCCTGAAGGCCATAAAAACTTCAAATGCAACTCCGCACAAGATTCACACACAAAACTGTTTCCTTCACCTGAACCAAAAGATACAAAATCCTAGACGGTCGCGGAAACTCGTTTTTCTTTATGGGAACCCATTCTCTAACCCAGACCTTTTTGGGAGGATGAGTGCTAAGACTCTCTGCCTTGTAATCAATGGGTCCCGGGTTCGATTCTCGGTGGAGACAGAAAGTTTAGAGCCCACGGTAAACTGTTGGTCCCGTCCTTATTATATATTCATCCGATGGAAAGCAATGGCAAACCACCATCGGTTCACGTGCCCAGGAACCTTCCTTAGGGCACAACACACATCACCATCCTCACATAAATAAATAATTAAGGTTGAGAGAATGGTTAAAAACTGAATATTGGTCACCTTCACCCCATTCTGCGATAGTTTTTCCGGTGGCCGGAAACCGGTGCGATACATCAATAACATTAATTGCAGTTAACAGCCGTAATGGCCAGGTACTGGCTCCACGCCAAACGTTTGCACCAGAAATTCCGCCACGCAATAACTGCCTGCCGTAATACTCAATAAACATATTTTTTCTACTGTGATTACCAATGTTTCCTCTTTCAACGTGTGTGCATCTATCTATGGCTAACACCTGTATGTTAGTTTTAAAAGCTTCATCGATACATAACTGCGCTTCCTCTACCTACTAACGATGTAGATTGAATGTATGTGTTTAACACTTCAACACTGAATAACTGAATCTCGCACAATTTGAAACAATCAATGAGAATGCAGCCTGCTTCTGAACATCGAAACGATTTAGTAGAAACATGAGTTGCACGATCCACTCATGAGAAGCCTTATTTATTTATTTTTAAAACTCTAGTGGACGGAAACTGGTACCGTCACCCTAATATGAATTTATACATAACCACACTGGAGAGAAACAATACCTGGCAACGTAAATGAGTTGCTATTTGACTTTTTCTTTCTGTCCGTACTCTTTTTTAAATTTAAATTTTATTTATGGCTTTTTAGGCATATTTGTCACAGACAGGATAGCATAGGTAAAAGAACGTGGGATCCAAGCCGGCTAGGACCTACTTTACCGCCCAGATAATAGGAGGGCAGGCTGCTCGGAGTGAACCCAGGAGAACCTTCCAAATGTGAAATAATTACCAACATGGTTGCTTAGTTGATCTCGATACTACTCTTCGATTATACTTTTCACACTTTCACCAACGTGTACAAAAGCAAGCTTTTTCTCGTGTACAAGGGCAATTTAATAGCATTATTTACATAACCAATAAGCTGCTTCTGTACTATCTGTAACCAAACACCATAGAATGGACCAGTTCTCTACACTCTTCGCGACTGCTTTCTAGGTATCTTCTTCATGCAACATCTTGCACGTTATACATCGTGTATAAGTTCGTTTAGCTACTGAAATATAGCGAATTGAAAGTACATATCCTTACTCACTTGATCCTGTTTACTACTGGTTTCCTCGGATTGGCGAAAACTTAAACACATATAACTGATAAATCATAGGAAAATAACATTATATTCACATGATGTCATTCCCCTTTCCAGTATATTTTCTTTCATCCTTTCTCAAACTAAACCGCCTTCCGGCTCCTCCACACCGTTGGAGTTAAGTCAGCAGACAAACAAAGAAGAAGCGCCTTCCGTTAAGACTTGAGAGAACAAAAGATAAATGCATAGCGTAGGCTATGTCAATGTCAAATAGAAGTACATTTCCATCAAGAAAAATATTATATAACACCTAGTGAAGTTTAAGCATATAACTATCACTGAAAATTCTTTCTGTAGATTAGGAAAACTCACAAACATTCAACGTTGAATCTAACGTTGTGCTTTCCACCATTTTAGAAGGTTTAGGAGCACAATTTAAATTCAACGTTTAATATTGGTCATTATTTAAACGTTTATTAAATTACGTTGATAAAACGTATAATTCAACGTTACCAAATACAACGTTGTCAAAATTCAACGTTTATAAAACGTTAATTCAACATTGTGTGCTGTGTGGGCGGGTCACTTTTGGTGACATGGTGACTCGACATAACCCGGTGCGAAACTTGACCCGATTGACCTGGTCTGAGAAATGTAATTAAGCGGGTATTTCGGCGTTGTATTTTTCTCCGGCCCAGGTCACCCCTGAAAGAAACACTGTTTAAATGCAAGGAAATCATTTAAAAAAAACTTTGCTTTGTCCACCGGGTTACTGGGTCTAAATCGGGTCACCGGGTCAGAAGCCTAGACCCGGTCCAAAACTTGATCCGGTGACCCGTTTCAGCTCTGCTCATAACATACATAATCTCTCTTCTCATTCCTTTCTACGATTTTCATCAATTATGAAGCGTACGACTGTAAGATAACACTTGATGATCACGGTTGTTCGAATAGGTATTGCTGACGTCCTAAATGAGCTGGTGGGCTCCAGAGGACAGGACCTACAGTTTTGTTAAAATGAATTCCGAAACAGTTCGTCAATTGGACCTCACGGACGCTGTCACCTGAAAGCTTTTCTGCTGACAGCCGTCCATTTATCACGACAAAATAACAGACATAAAAATTTTCCCTTAAATATGCAAATTCATTCGTGATGGTAGACAGCAGCGTGTATTATGTTGTCGTTGAAGCACGAACTGACTGACTGACCAACCATATGCAAAATAGGTAACAAAAGAACATCAATGTTGCGAGGAAGAAATCAAAATTCACTCTGCGTTGTTGCTTGCTAACTTGAAGAAATCTTGTTGCCGACAACGCAAACAAACGACACAAACAAAGCGAGTTCATTGTTCTTTTGTTCCGTGATATGCAATTGTAAGTGTTACACAAACAAATACCTTGTGTTCCATGTGTGTGTGTGTGTCTTTGGCAGTTTTATTGCAAAGACATAACTGAATATGTCATCTCCTTCTACGTTTTTGTATGTGTACAGATTCGTGTATGCACAACCATTTATTCATGTGTGTTGTTTTTCAAAAAAAGATCTAATAACTAATTCACGAAGATCTCTGCTTTCAATCATTGCTAATTTTTCAGACACTTACTTGTCTGTCAATTTATTTCACAATGACGATGTTTTACAGCGAAGATATGAAAGTAAAGAATTGATGGGTTTTTTTTGCATAAATAGTGTAGACGGAGGGCACTTCCTGTTAAAAGTGAAGTTCTGTGTGTGAAAATCTCAAATATGTTGGAGGAACTCGTGTTCAGCAATTTAGCGCACCAATAACAAACATTTTCCCAAATTTTGCAAACAAGCATTAATTGTAGACATTGATTTCGAACTATTAGCATATACTCTTGTTATTCTTGGATGAATATGTACTACTTTTCACATGATTAGTTTTAATACTGGAGCTTTATTATTATTATTATTATTATTTACCCTTTTTGTCCATTTCTACATGTTCAGCTATTTTATAAAAAATAGTCCTGACATATTACGGCAAAGAAAGTTTTTAATTAGAGCTGTGCGGGTTTTTTTTTCCTTCAAATTTCCACGAACTTGGGTAAGATTCTGAAAAATAAAAACACTCGTTGAAATCGTAGGGATATTCGATATTTAAAAGTAAATAATAACTTTAGATAATTTTTGAATTTCGATATTTTACGATATATCGAACAAAAAATCGAACCGAAATATCGAATCGAGAGATATATCGAAAATTTAAGAAGTTTAAATATTGATTCGATGTATCGAAAATTGGAACAATTCTAGTTGAAAATTTAGTTCTTTGTCATTGATAGGAAACTTTGAATTTAGTTGAAAGTCTTGAATTAAAAAGTTTCAACAGGATATGAACTTATGGTGTTCCAGTCTTCTAAAAAAAATATATCTGAAGTTATAAAGAGAGGGGGGGGGGGGGAAGTCCAACAACTGTTTGCTCATTTCATTGTAAACAAATACCGATTTTCCTTCTATTCCAAATCTTCACCACAAACAAAGAAATTTTGCAATTTCCTCTTCCAAATCTGTTGGTGTTTGCACGACACATTCTTAAAATCAAACAAATCACTGTCCTTGTCTGATCCTGACTTGTCATCAGGCTCTGAACATCACTCATGTGCCTCACGAACAGCCTACTGAAGCTACAACTTGTCTGTTACTTTCTTTATCTTGTTTTTTTTTAAATCCAATTGAGCTGAATTTCATAGATCCAGATCACAGAAAAAAAAAGGAACGGTTTTAGTTACATAAGTTCCTCTTGAATGGACTCATTCTTCCTTAAAAAGGAACTTGAATTCGTTCATGTTCCAACTAAAAGTTCCTCAAGAAGCAATTCGTTCCCGGGAACGGTTCATCTGAAGTAATTCCTCCCCAAGTGGGAATGAATTTCAATATTGAACACTCAATATAGCTAGTGAATCATCATTATCAGAAGTCTTCTGGCAAAAGGTAAGCTAAACCCTGTCTCCGTTCATCCCAATCTAACTCTTTCCTTTTTATCTCAACCCTCAACCATACTTTCATTTGCATTCCTTAGTATGTCATCTCTGTGTAGTCAATATCCTTAATTAGCTGCGTTTTCCTCTTCCAGTATTGTTCGTCTATCGTCTATTCTCATCAGCACTTCTTCATTTCGAATCTTCTGCATTCAAACGGTTCCAAATTTCTTCCTTCACTCTTTCGCAGAGTTCACGTTTTTTCCCCCGTACAATACAATACTCCATACAAAACATTTATTTAGACTCTTCCTTTAACTTTCTGTTCATCAATCCACACAAGATATTTTTTTCTTCGTAGTGAACGCCTGTTTTCGCCATCGCTATTCTTGTCTAGATCTTTTTTTTTTTCACTTTCATACCTCACTTACAACACTTTCCCTACACTTGAATCTGTCTACTTGTTCTATCTATCTTTTTATTTTCCACTCATCTTGATGTCTGCTATGGTTTGATTTGTTCCACTTACCATTCCTTTTGGTTTATTCGCCCTTATTTCCATTCCATGTTCTTCCCATCTTTTCTGCAGATGTTTTAACATCTTTTTAAGTTGAGCAAGAAGAGTCACATCATCTGCATATCTAATGAATTTCCTTTTCCTTTTCCCCGACCTTAGCTCTACCTTCGCTTTCGAAGAATCTCTTTTATATCCTCTTCACATACATAGTAAATAAAGTGAGTAAGATAGAACGTCCCTGTTTCAGTCCTTGACTTGTTGTTGTTAGTTCTAATCAGTCGTTGTCAACTTTTCATTCTCATTGACTAAATTAGATACAAGATTATGAAACTTTGATCTTTCCATTCAACAGGGCTGTATTCTTCAATATTTACATCAAGATTTTTCCAGTTGACTCGATCGAAACCATTCCAAAACAATAAATGCTACGTAGGACTTGGAACTCGATGAAATGTCATCTAAGGGCTGCTTTTCTTGCAAGTGTGCGTTGCTTGCTTTGCTTGCGATTTGAATAAGTACCTAACCAATTGAAAGTTGAAACACGTGTTACATGTAGAACACGTACTAACCTAAATCGCAAGCAAACCAAATAACACACACTTCCAAGAAAATCAGCCCTTATTTGTAAAAACTTGAGAACGATAATGTAAACTGATTTCAAATTAAATTAAATAAAAAACAATTCATTTGCATTATTTTCAGGTTTTTTTTTTGGGGGGGGGTCAATTTACGTTTACTGGTGTATCTTATGGTTGTCACCAACTACTCGTGATAAACTTTATGATAATACTTTCTGACGAGCTTTTCTCATCCACAATGTACGTGTCTACAATTTGTATCCTAAGGGCTTATTTTCATGAAAACTTGCGTTGCTTGCTTTGCCTGCGATTAGGGTGAGAAGCCAATTGAAACATTTAGTGTTTCGTGGTGGTTTTATTACGTGTTGTAACACGTGTTTCAATTGGCTATTCACCCAAATCGCAAGCAACATAAGCGGGCTTGAAAATCAGCCCTTACAATAAAACACGTGATTCAATTGGCTACTTACTCAAATCGCAAGCAAAATAAGCATTCATGAAAATCAGCCCTAAGGTTTCATGATCACAAACAAAATAAAGGGAAACGAGCGAAATAAGCTCAGTGCTGCCGTTGACGGTTGTATCAGGCACCAAAAATCAGATTTGTCCGTGCCGCACTGGGTGATACATTAAAGAGAAAGAAAGATATTTAACAAAATATATTACATTCACTTTCATAGCTGCCAGACTGTGACAAAAACAAATCAGGAAAACAACAATAATAAATTACAAGAGGGCGACGAACAGAAACAAAGGAGAATGTATGTTTTCCTTAAACAACAAAATGGCAGGAAGGGATGTTTGAGTGATTGAGTTCTTGGTAAATACTCTTCAAAGTACTTGTCATTCATAAATCGTGGATAGGAAGGGGATACTATTTTTTATCGGAACTGGAGCAGATCAATTTATTCCTTACGCTGTGCTCTACTTCCCGGTGACTGTATGTGAGAACTACAATTACTACATTTCTTTTTTATAACAAAAAAAGAAAGAGATTCTTTCTCTGTGCTTCTTCGTAATCTTGGACTCACCGGCTGATAATTATGCTTTTTAGGAATTATAGAGACGAAGTTCTTTTGCAGGAACGTGAAGAGATTTTTTAATCATCTCAGGAAAGGTCTCTCGTGTGCTTTTTTCCTTTCCATTTATTCGCTTGTGGTGGTACAAAACTTATCTCTTGTACGTGCTGAGTGGCTCTATCAGAGAGAACATATATTCTTAAATGTCTGCGCATTTTTTCCTTGACACGATAACTTTCATGTTTCATCGGTAGATGTCTCTGATGCTCAATATTTTTTATTACTAAAAATCCTGGTTACCTTCAATTCTGTGATTGGTCAAGCATTACTGTTAGCTTAAAAATTTCTATGCGAACCAATCATAAGCTTCAATTTATCAAGATCTTCAAGAAAATAAGCTGTTAACTTTACTGACATCTAGCGATCAAGAAAGAAACTTCGAAGCCAGTTGGAAAAGCGTGAATATGTTTGAATGCAGGTTAATTCTCTGTATGATTGTTTGTAATTCTACTGAATTTTACAGCACACTATAAATAATAATAATAATAATAATAATAATAATAATAATATGCTTATTTTACACGAATAGCCTGATATTATTTTACTGAAACTCTCTTTTTAAAACTATTTTGTATGCGCCATTTTAATAACTGTTTACTACGACCCATCACGATGTTATCAGTGCAACGCAGTTTAAAATCCACAAACATCCATGTCCCAGGCGGGATTCGAACGCACAATCAACTTGCATGCTTCAAACATTAAATTATTTCTACAATCAATCACACTATATAAATATTTACCGTTGTTCATGACTCACTATTCGAACCATTTTCATAATTTAACGTTGGAAATATTAATTACTCGGACATTTAGTCATCGATCTCAAATTATTCATTATCTGAAACTTTTTCTTCATTATTTCACACTAATTATTTGCTGTCTGAAGAACCATCTGTTGTTTTCTGTTAACAAAATTAATTACTCGTACCATAATTTATAATTCATAAAGTATTGGTTACTTTAACATAGTTATCTCATGGTTGGAAAATATATTCAGTATTATAACTCAAATTTTATAAAGAAAAATTAGATGACTCATAAAATTTATTAAAACATTCTGACCACCTTTGGTTCTGATAAGTATTTATTTTTCGACTGACATCTTCTTCCAGTTTGTCCTCAGTTTGAGCACAAATAGGGATTCCGCCCGGGATTTTCAGTTTGTAGGGGTGTAAAGTCAAAATTGGGAGGGTTTAAATGGAGTTTTGCACGGTTTCTATCGATTTTTGGCCGTAAAAATTTCAAATTTTGGGGGAGTGTACTCGTGAGTTTCGGGGAGATATCACCCCTCACATGGGGGGGGGGGGTCTGGCAGAATCACTGAGCACAAAAACAACGGAGAAATGGCATGCTAATTAAGACAATTCTTTCGATACCTAGTTGGTGATAATGATGGTGGGTATTCTACCTGGAAAAAGGCCTATGACCCGAAGGCCTCTCCGAAGGTGATTTGCCATTGTCTTGAATCGGATAAAGATGGCATCATCCTAAGGATGGAACCTACAGTTTCAAAAAGGATCCGAACCAGTTAAATGTGCCCACCGCTTAAATCTGTAGACATATCAACCTAGATAAGTTCGAATGCGGGAGAGTTGCCAATCTGGAAGGAAGGAAATGCGGGAGCTTGCTGAAAAAACTAAAGAAAAACATGCTAAAGGGTTACAACCCAAACGTTAAACCACAGAACACAGACGTTAAAACTTGTAAACCTCAGAATCTCTCACACATTTTGCGTGAGAGTTGACATGTCTGCATCTGTTTAAGCCCCAAAATCGTTAAATGTTTAACAGGCAATTATTTTTTGGAATAGTTGAGTGCATTGTTTAATATTGGTTTCCCATCTTGATTTACAGGAATCTCCTAGACCCATAGAATGGCGCCAGATCCAGAAGATGATGAGCCGCGCCTAACTTCTATGGAAACCAAGTGGGAGACTACAGACGTCATAGGCAAGGTAAGTCTGTTATCTTTCTCGTTTAGTAGAAAAAAAAAACGAAAGTTACGAAAGAAAATAAGTAAAGAAAGGCCCAGCGCGAGATTATCTATTAGAACAAGTTGATTTCCGGTGATCTTATTCGCGCCTTAGCCCATTACTTTTATTGGTTGAGTCATTTTTCTTGGAACTGTCCTCAAATTAGGAAAGCAGACCAAGTCACGTGGGAAAGTCACGTGATCAAAATAATCCAAGTTCTAATCTTCAGCCGGGGCTCTATATCTATTAAATCATGCCTAAAATATTGTTTAAATGCGCCTTGACTTTCCATGAATTTGGGACGTTGGTCCTTTAGTTTCAGACACATAAAACACATTACTGCTTTGTCTTTTAAGGTGTAATTAACAGATAAATTACGCAAGCGTCAACATTATAAATGGTCATAAAGCATGCATGAAAAATTACAGTGTTTTCAACCATAAATAATACCCTCAAAATATGCAACATTTTCCATACAAAGACAAAAATAAGTACCTAAATTAAGATAAATTAAGATATCACTCCAAATAGAATATATTCTTTCGTTTAAGTTTTTTTTTTTGTCTCATATACATATTAGCAAAGCTGTAATTTGACTTCTGCCTAATTCACTCCCGGTTCTAATATATTACACAGGACGGTTTATAAGACCATACGTTAGTGGATTTTCGCAGGACAGTACTGCTTTCTAGAAGGTTGTCCTGCGTGATTTGAAAGGGTGCGTATTATTAAGAAATGTCCTTTCTTTTCAAAATGTCCCGCACAATGTCCTGTTTTCATCTTCTGTTCGTTCTTGTTTTCCTGCCCGCAGATCAATTGCTGAGAACAGCACTATTTCAGGATTGTTCAGGCTTAGTCAGTTAGTATATTGTTTACAGTGACGTGAGTGTCAAACACAAAGCAACATTGTATTGTTGGAAATCGAAGAAAATAATCAGAATTTAAATGTTTTAATGTAGTCTGAAGATGACATCGAGAAAGAAATACGTCTTTAATTCTAGCTTCAATGTTTTATCCCTTCTGGAAGAGACAAAGGACGGAGAGTGACGTATATTGCCAAAAACGCCATTGCATGGTCGCAGGTTGGAGATTCTCACATTAGTTTATTCTTGAAGATCAAATATCTCACACAACACAAAATTAATGTTGTTAGTTAGTTGTTTTTTGCAAATTGGAATGTTAGTACTGTCAGCAGCAACATGATTCATTATTTCGTCGGTTGGATGACATATCTTGTTTCAGGAGAAGAAATCGATTTTGTTTGTACGTTTGACAGAACGTCATACAAATAATTAATACAGATTTTTTTCCGATACTTAACACTTAAATGCAAGGAAGTGTGCTGTAACTTATGACAGAAGATAAAGGCTAGCAGGAACTGTATAAAGTAGATCTGTAACTCAATTTTTTTTTATAAAAATGAGATACGTCGTTATGTCAGCCTACCAACGATTTACTCTGCTTTAGAATCGAAAATATTAATCCTAGGTTTCCGTCACGGCTGGAATATAAAAAAGTCTTCTCTTGTGTTTAGTGATTTCGTCCACTTGTTGAAAGGTCAGAAGTACAGAACGTGCTTGATTGCTTGAGGATTTGACACTAATTGAAGATCTCAAGCAAAAACTACTAAATACTAAAGCTGTGTTTTGTTTTTTTTACCACTGATAGTTCAGTCAAAACTGAACAATCATGAAGAAAGTGGTTTAAAATATACTTCAGGTTGTATAAAGCATGTTTCTTCATGTTATTCGACATGTATAGAGTATATTCAGCAGTGATTCTGTCCATTCTCTAAAATTAGTATCTTAGATAGGGTTAGACTTAGTACAGTTATTGAATAGCACCCTGTATAATATAGTTTAAAAATTGTAAACAAAATCACTGGAAAACAAATAAATGATTGTTTGCTTTTTGATGAAATTACAAATGTGAGAACATTATGTAACTTCTAGTAAAGATAAAGAATGGAACATTGCTAATACTGGAGTAGATTTGAGAAGGGTTCAAATATTTTTAAGATACGTTCATTCCTTTCCATAATATTTTACCAGTCGTAGAATTAACTTTGTGCCTACCAGCATAGAAATGAATCTAAATAATGAATAATTTGTGGACATCTGAAAAATCACAATTAAAAATTGAAACTCTGATGCATTCAGACGGGTCCATTTCTGACAACAATGAACACTTTTTCAATTCCGGTGATGACGTAATAAGTTGTCGGAGTTTGCGGGAAACTTATTAATCCAAAGATCCATGTATAACTGAGCGAGCACCTGAGAGGGAAATATGAGTAGCTAGCGATTTCCAATGCTAGAATACAGACAGATTTCTCTAAACGGATACTCTTTGCTTAACGACAGTATCTGCCAGTTGCGTCATACACCATTGAGCCAATGTAAATGCTTTACCTGTTATTTACATACCTTGTGATGCATTTAATAATCACATAATGTAACTTTAATTTAAGAGCAGTGAATTTTAGGAAGTCATTTTACAAAATGAGAAGGACTTCGAGTTATATACTCAAATAAAAAATGTGGGTCTAATACAAGTCGTAAATAAATAGACGGGGATACATTTTATATCTTTTTTTTTTCAATTTAATGTGAAACAACATGGGAAAATACAATGATACAATTTAGCATAATACTGCAATGTGGTTTAATTTATTCATTGTGCTAGTATTTTTATCTGCTTGTTTTCTTTCGCAAGGAGTTCGTAATATGTTACATAGATTTTAGCAATCCTGACTGTGATCTCTGTAATGATTTCAATTATTCATTTATACTAGACACTATCTTTGAATAATAAACATGTTGTTATGAACATGGTTAATGTTAACTTTATATGGGTGAATGTAATGTCTATTAAAGCCACAGTAATTTTAAATGTTGGTTAGTTTCAAATCATATCTATAGAAAAAAATAGATATCAACAATCAAGAAAGCGTAAATTATATTTATAATATTGTCTAGTGGTATTGTGGAATGAGAATATGACTCGAAGTAAAAATGATTCTGCATTTTTTACTTGATTGGAATATTTTAAGCGTTCACATAAGCCTGCATTAGCTTTCAACTTAACACCATGTTTAGACTCAGCGATAGGTGATCTCAATTGATTCATCTGAGCTGGGGATTTACGATAATTATTTCAGAAGTTTTGCTGGTCTCTAAGTTTGAGGTCTCAAGGAAATGTTGCTACAAGGTGAAAATCTCTTCGTGAATTTTCGGAAAACCTCATGTTTGGTTAAGCTCCTCGTACACGATTCAATAAACATTGAATCAAATTCTTGAACAAGCAGTTGGATGAGTGCGTACACGATCCAACTGGAATGACCAAATGGGTGTATCCAAGTAATGTTGAAAGTGCTTGGATGGTGCTCGTACACGATTCGATAAGTTAACCGGAAGTGTGAAGGAGCGAAAAGCACATGAGTCGATTTGCTCTTTCTGTGTTGAAAGCGGGAACATGGAGTGAATGTTAAACATGATATGCGTCGCTTTTAATAAAATAATAACCTGATTAATGGCTGCGATTCCGTAGTTGGTGATGCCTCGAACATCGACTTTTTATTGCTTTATTCAAAACTCTTTTCAATCCTTATAAATTTATATTTATTTCCGGTTACACGCACTTCTATAAACATCTAACAACAAATAACAATCCAAAGTGAAAATGCATATTTTATTATTATTTCGTTACATACGCACTCCAGTTGATCAAGATAGCGCCATGTGGAGGCATACTAACCGTGACACTTCGTGTCGGAATAGATTTATTTGCGTTCATTACTACATGCAGATTGTAGGGATGCGGCGGTATATTAATAGCATTGCGTCGTGTTATGAATGACACATTATTTGCTACAAAAATCATGGCCACAATGTTCAATAAGCAAAGGCGGGTTAAAGAAGGTTAGATTTTTTATTATATGCGATGCATGGTTTAATGTGCTCGCTCACCAACGTGGAAGCAGCCAAGTAGTTCCAAGTACTTTTTGCTATTCATGCACGGTTTAATGTGCTCGCTCACCAACGTGCAAGCAGCCTAGTAGTTCCAAGTACTTTTCACTATTTCATACACAAATTAATGTGCTCGCTCACCAACGTGGAAGCAGCCAAGTAGTTCCAAGTACTTTTCGCTATTTCATGCACGGTTTAATCTGCTCGCTCAATAACGTGGAAGCAGCCAAGTAGTTCCAAGTACTTTTCGCTATTTCACTCTAATTTAATACTTCCATGACTCGAAACTTTGTTATATTTTAAGTTACAACACTTTCACATACGTTGGAAAAGATTACATTGTTTTTTGTCGTATAGTAAAGTGTACCCAGATACTTCTATGTTTAGCAGCTTTGAACTTCCTACATACAGTAAATAAAAACTCGACCTTTCCACATAAATTATGAGCAATTCAGTGGCACCTTAAATATTAATATCCTACTGCTTCTAAATACAATTCGAACTTTATTAGGAATTATAGTAAACCGTCTGTATCAATTTCTATTGCAATAGTGATTGTACAAAAACTACAGAAGAAACATCAGGTACACTTTACCTCAGCAAGATGCGATGGAATTTCTTGTAGCGATACTTTATTTATTTTATTTTGATTTTCTGATAATATCTTTATTTCGCATCATAAAAACAAGGCTTTAAAAATTCCCTGCTCCATGTTAACATCTTAATTTTTAGCATTCCGGAAGCACTGTTATCACGTGTTCAAGTCACCAGCGATGTGATTGGTAGATCACTGCGTTGCATTCAATAAAAATAGGACAGGTTCTAAATAGGGCGAATTGGATGAGAAGACTTGAATTCAAGAGATTTCCTGTGTGGAGTCTCTGACTCGTGACGTCATTTTCATCCAATTGCTTGTTCAACGCTCTTGTTCAAGCTTTATTGAATCGTGTACGAGGGGCTTTAATGATTTGGGGATTAACGTCCGTCAATGCTATCTATGACTTATGGATAGTAAATGAAGCAACCATACACTTTGTATTAGGTACCATCTCGTCATTTGCGCTTAGTGAGACCGAGGAAAACCATAGAGAGCGTCACTCAGGCTGGCCGGCCACTGGATATGAACCCAAAATCTAAACCAACGCTGTACAATCTGAGCTACGGCCGTTTGGTTGAAAGCTAATGCGTCTCTAAATAAAAAATGCATTCACCATCAAAACCTCAAATCATTTCCTACATATACTAATAATGTGAGGTACATCTCAGTAATCTTCGTACACTAATAAAATTACACTGTTGATAGATGTAATATCTGTATTAGTTGAGCGTTTCTCTAGCATTCGGGAGTTCCTTTGTTAAAAATCCCGACTGAGGTTTTCCTCAGTTTCACCAGACGAATGACTGGATCATATATAAAATAATAACAGTAGCACTTCCTTATATTTCTTTCCTGTCCGTAAACCTTAGCTGTCAATTGACGGACGCTAAACTCTATAGAAAAAATACTGTGTATGAATTTAAGTCCACACATGATTACACTTGCTATTAACTCACAAATCACCCTCTACCTAAATACATCTCTGATGTCGCGATACAATTTTCGCGAAATAGATTTGTCCGTTTTTAAAATATATAAGTCTATTAGGCAACTTTGGTTCATGTCGAACGGATGATGGGAGAAATGGTAGAATGAAGAAAGTGGGAGGAAACGAGAAGTCCCTAAGAAAACCAACGCGTATACTTATCCACCACGAAGTCCACATGGCATGAGCTGGAATCGAACCGAGGACCCCAAGCAACAGTGTTGACAGGTGAGCGCTGTGCCAGTAAGCCACCGCGGTCTTAGATTTGTCCGAGCTGCGCTGTTACCACCCCATTATTTGCATGATTAAACTAAAAAAAAAAAAAAAAAAACTTTAAAAGCTACAGGCCCCATGACCGATATCAAGACCTTGTGTCACTCATGTTTTTTCTCATCCCATAATCTGGTCACCCTACCATACGTGTAACACTTATATTTTTGTGCTGAAAATACCGTTGAAACATGTCAGCTCCAGAGAAGAAAGTTTCTTGAATTATTTGTGTAGTTTGTAAACTACACACTAAAAAGAGTCACTGCATACATGCAGCCCACGTAGTCGTGGAGAAATTCTTCGCAATTCCTCTCATGAAATAAATTATGGGAAATTTTCCTTCCAACTTCTTTGCACGGAGATTAAGTTATTTTTGCAAAACACCTCCAGGACTCTTGCGGTTCTTAAAGATAAAAGTGCAAAGTAGCATTTGAAGTAGATATTTTCGATTTGTTTGGTCTTTGCTTTCATAGCTTTAATGGAATAAAATTACTAGTTTTTACGTTCCAAATAAGCAAAAATTGTGTAGTGATTCTGAGTTTCGGTGATATAATTAGAAGATTCCCTGCTTCCAAATTCTTACGCCTCTTCCAAGTTTGTGTGATAATTATGGGAAAGTAGCTTTCAAAAGTGGTGGTACGATATAAAAACGTACAAGTAAATAAATAAAGCAGTAGTTTCTTTATAAATTGCCAGTCGTCATGAGCCAGTTAGATTTCAAATTGCCTGTTGTTTTGAAATTTCCCAGAGCTGAGTAGATAAGAGTCACTTTGTTGTTATAGAGATCCTAGGTTCGATACTAGCAATAGGATAATATGTTTGCGAACCATTTGTATTGCACCAAGTCGCCGTAGCTCAGTGGTAGAGAGTTGGCGTAGGATTCGGCAGGTCGTGGGTTCGATTCCAGCGGCCGATCATCCTGACTGAGGTTTTCCCAGGGTATTTCCTTAGTCACACTGGGCAAGTGCCGGGATGGCACCTTCAACGTAGGCCGACACCTTCCCGAATACTTTCCCCTCCCCATATCCCGGCCTGAGACTTAGATGCCTAAAGGTTATAAATAAAACTTAATTCAGTTCAATTTATATTGCAATTATTTAAGTGGCGTTCTCTTATGGATAGATGCAAAGGGAATTTAAAGAACGAATATTGTTTCATACAAGTTCGGATCAGCACTCTTGCAAATATGAAGACATTCAACTATTACTCAGAATGAAGATTCAGCCATGAACGGACTTTAGTCCCGGTCTACTGAATGCTTCCTCCCAGTGACATAAAAACAATTGCAATGGCTGCAGTGCCTTGATAATATTTCAGACACACCAACATTATTTTTTTGTAAAATAGGTTGGCAACACTGACAACTGACACGCTTAGGGCCAGAAAAACCCAGAGCATTTTTCTATTGTGCCGAATAATATTTATGCCACTTTCATGGTATGCAAGCAAATTGAAAGACTGAATTTTAAAGTACCCGTACGTTGGCAACACTGAAAATTAGGATGCTTAGGAACGCGGAAAACGACAATACTTTTTCTATTATTTTGGATAGTGTTTGTGCTAAGTTTGGTGCAGATAGATCTAACGGAATGGAAACAATTTGAACAATTGAATTTGTTAAAAAAAATAGATTGGCAACACTGTCCCACTGCATCAATGAAAACAGTTCCGGCGTCTCCGAGCTTGTATAGCCAAGACGTTTCCAACAACACCTCAACCACCTTCCTTCACCATGTGGTTACAGAGATTCTTTTTTTGGACATGAACAGATGAGGATGAGGGACTAACTAAACGGTTTTATTAGGTCGTTTATTTTTATAGCTTCGCTATGAAGAGACCTAAAAAGTAGACAAAAAAGCGATCGGAACTCATAATATGAAGTGTGCAAAAGATGATATATATTTCATTGCAGAGGATATATTTTATGTTGCAGAGAAGAGAATAAAACTCACTTTACAAGATCTTAAAACAATTAAATAAAGCTGTGAGGAACATAGAATGAAAATAAGGTAAAGAAAAAGAAGGGAATTATAGTTTATAACTAAAGATTCTTTTATTTATCAGTTTGTCTGCAAATTTTCACCAAGTTCTCAAAACAAACAGTAGATGACACTACTGTTTTCTAACACCCTGCCTTCTGGTGGCGAAAAAATGAACTTATTGCAATTGGTTCTTTCCATGCAACCAGAATAAATCATTATTTAGTTCTAACGGGACTACCCTATCGTTGCTTAAAATCTAAAAAAAAAATACATTGAAAACCTTCGAAATGCAGAAATGGAGAAGAATGCAAAACGATCAAGTGGATAGAGAAGTTACATAATGGAGAAATGCTGAAGAGAAAATATAAAAAACGAGCGATAATTCAGACAATAAAGGAAAGAGAAAAGAACTGTTTAAAACATACATTGCACTGGTATTGCACACTGAGGAATGTATTTCAAGGTTGGGTTGAGGGTGTAAGAGGCAGAATTATCCCAGGGACATCTGAGGAACGTCCTACTCGTGATTTAGGGACGTAAATGTTCGGTTTGGTCCCGAAAACAGATTTCTATGGAATGCCTGCATGACATGTTTGGGACACATCAAAGGGACGTTTATAGGACATTCTAAATCCCGGATATATCCCACGGACATCCAAGGAATCTCCATTGGATCAGAGGAAAAAGAAAAGAAAAAGGAATTAATTCTTACTCAATTACTTCTGTGGAACATCGCATGGAGGTGCCACTAAGATAATTTTTGGGATATCCCAGAAGGATGTCTCACGGACGTATTATGGATCTCCTGAATATTCAGTGGATACGAATAGATTGTATAGAAGGCCTCTGGGAAGTCTTGGATATTTCTGCTGGTTGGGTCCTTTATAGTATTGTGGAAGACAAATCAAAGAGGAGGGCGCAATGGAGTTGGCGTAATGCGCCTTGAAGTATCTGCCGCTTTCGGTAGAGTCAGTGTTCTCGCCATTATTTTCAGTTTCGGGATTGGGGGTGTACTGTCAAATTTGGGAGGTTATAAGTGGAGTTTTGAACAGTCTCTATCGATTTTTTACCGCAAAAATTGTAAGTTGAGGGGTGTTGTCGAGAATTTGGGTGGCGGGGTCTGGCAGAATCACTGGGTAGAGCACTGCTGCTGATGTTAAGAGATATTCCGATGATTGTACTATACTTTAGTAATGAGAGTAGGCAAATGCTCTAAAAAAACGGAATTTCTTTGTGTTTTATGTACACTTCGCGTGGAGTTAGGTCATATCCACCAACGATAATAATTGCAATGTATCCAAGCCATTACATCAAAGTTCTTCGTACATTACTTAAGAGGATGTAAGAAAAAAAAAAGTCGATTCCTTGCGGAGGTTATTAGTAAGGACTGGTATTGTAATTAGGTCTCCATCACGGGCGAGTGTCCATCCCGTGAGCTGCTGTTGATGACTCCTTCGTCATGCAGGATGGAAGCGAGCAATGAACCACAAAACGCTTCCTCGTTCTTCCAGTTTGGCAACTTCCTGTTGTCGGTTGTTGTTAGTTACTGGATGGATGCTTTCTTTGGCTTCAACAACAACAACCGCGCTAAGAAGTCATTTAACCATGTTCCACAAGTATTTGCAGCGTTGTTTTTTCAGTGTTGACAACTGCGTCAATTAATTACTTTAATTGGTAACTTATTCTTTTGGTTAGTGCCTCGCAAGACGTTGGTAAAAAGCTTTGCAGTTTTTATGCTAATTGAAGATTTTAGTGTTTTGTAATTGTTATATTTTCTTTTTAACGTGTTCCCGATAGAGAAAGGAGAAAATTAAAACTCTGTTGGTTATTTCAAGTACCATTCCGGTATTCACTTAATCTGACAAAGAAGTTAGAATGAAACTTGATGGTACCTCCAGTCGCTGCTGGATTAAGCTATTTGGGAGCCCTTTACTATTAACTCCCGCGCTGCCTATTGACTCTATTAAGAACCCTGTTACATAGCCCTAGTGATTTACCTCTGACGTGGGCCCTGAGCTGCAGTGGGCCCCCCTAGACCACACTTTAATCCAGGTGTGTCTCCTATTTCGAACCTCACACAGTAAAAATGGGAGCAGAGTGGTTTAGAAATAATAAAATTACTGATTGGAAACATGTTCTCATTTCTTATGAAATGAGAATCCTGATATCTCATTTCTAAGAAAACTTGTTTCTCGTTGCACAGATAGAAATTTTCTCTTAACTTTAAGAAATTGTCTCTTACAGTGCATGATTCCGAACATGAAAGGATTGCAATGTCCTTCAAGCTTGATCGATGTCCATAACTAATTATTTCTATATTGAACTATACCAAATATACCTCATGCGTAATCAATCATTTAAAATTGGTCCTGGATTCATTTTTCGTTTTATAATTTTTATTCATAAAACATTCAGAAGCGTTAATTAGGAGAAGAACTACAAGAAATGTGAAGCTTATGCATACACTACACCAGAAAATGTAGGTCTTATCCTTAAAAGCTCACCAGTTCGTGTAGGACGTTAACATCAATTCAATCAATTATACAAAAGTGAATAATTAATCGTATAAATAAGGATTTTAGGTTGTTTTGTTTTTAATTCTTGGCAGGACATTGTTTAATAGGCTGTGAAACATATGTGAAGATAGTTTGTTGTATTATAAGTGTGTTCTTGAGTGTTACCTTACAGTAATAGTTGCTGTAATGATATTGTGTTACCTGCTTTCATTACACAGCAAGGTCCATACGTCAGAAAAAAACACAGACCAATATTCATGGTCTTCACTCCTTTTATAACCTTGACTGTTCATACACCTAGATAAGGAATATATATCCTTTGTTTCCCTAAAATTGATTTAATTATCCGTGACTCTCCTGCGCTTACAGATACACTACAGGTACATTCCAGGAATATGCTACGAATATCCCCGTGGGATATTGGAATATCCCAAGGATATTCTAAGATAATCTAAGTATATGCGTAGAATATTCTACGAATATGTCAAGGACAATTATTCTTCGTGGATATTCTCAGAATATTCTACGAATATTCCTGAAACTCCATTCTTTTAATATGCCAAAAAAAGTATATCCTAGGAATATCCTTATTTGATCCCAAATAGTCTGGAACATTGTACGCTTATTGTGGATTTAAAACGGATATCTTTGGGATATCCTGTGATATATGGGAATATATTTGAGGAGTCTGAAAGTCAAGGGATTGACGAATAAAAATATTAAAAATATGGAGTTAATCTTTTATACATAACCCGAAATATATGTGTCACAAAACTGTCATATTTTGTACAAAGGAACCTTGAACCTTAATCTGTCCATGGACAAAATATGACAATTTTCTGTCACGTATATTTCCTCATATATAAAAGATTACCTCGATTTCTTTTATATTCGTGAATGTCATTTGTATGATCCCTTCGCTTCTAGAGTCGAAATTTCAAGAGTACAGGAAAAGAAGAGGGTATGTCCATGAAAGCTGATTTCTCGTAAAACGTATCAGTATTAAAAAAAACCTTCGGAGTAAAGGAAAGAGTGAAGCAAGAATTCTACTCACAAAAGAAGTGATATCCATTTTGCGAGTGATTTTCTTTGTGTCACTATGGCGGAAGTGTTTCCTTTGAAATAAAATTAAGAGATTTACTATCCTTCCTTCCCTTATAGTGACACAAAGAAAATTACTCGTAAAATTGATATCACTTGTTTTGTGAGTAGTATTCTTGCGTCACTCTTTCCTTTACCCCGCAGGTTTTTTGTTATACTGATATCACTTGCATATTAAAAAAGTGCCTAGTCTTCATACAAAAAGTCGATTTTGGACCATGGTAGGCTCCTTATCTCGAAAACGGTAACTGCTATCGACAAAATAAACACCCCGACTTGTTGGGGCCCGCAATTGACCCCCAAAACCCTCAGGTACCACCCATTTGGGACTAAAGCAAAAGGACAGACAGAATGACAGACACACTTTTCAATCATTTGTGAAAATTCTGTGATTCGGCTAATAAACAACAACATAACTTTCGTATCCCTTCACCGATTTTGACGTGTGAGACACCGTTTGAAAGGTACTGAAGTGTAGATTACGATGCCGAAGTTTCGACCGCCTATATGGTCTGGGATCAATTCTATCATCAGAAATGTGAAATTCTGCATTTTTCTTCGAACTGCCCTAGGAGGTCCCAGGGAGGTCCTACCGACCCAATTCTTTCTGTGTCTTAGTATGGCAAAGAGCTTTTAAATGCAAGTTCAACGTCGAGCATCATTGAGACCATCCTAAAAATGAATCTGATAGGTATATCTAATATTTCTACCTCGTAAACAAGTAGTTCATTTACGAAAATAAATATTTCTTTCTAGGGAAAATCCCTGGAAAAATACATAAAAATTAATACAAGATTTAAACAAAAAGTAAAAGAGAAAAACAACCTCGATATTCCTCCTCACACACGCTCTCTCGTAAGACCAGTTGCAACTTTTCACATTTCATTTTGTTTTTCCGGAGGACTGTATCGAGAGCGCTAACTTCCCGCCACAAACTACTCGTTCAATCACTTTTCTACCATTTTGTGAAAGGACTATTATTATACAAGACAATATTTAATTGTAAGTGGACGTTTGACACTCAAAGGTAGGCAACAAAACCACAGTAAACATAAAGATTGTGGCGAGAGATTAGCGCTCTCGAGACAGTCCTCCAAGAATGCAAACCGAAGAGTGAAAAGTTGCAAAAAGCTTTCCTGAAAACATAGAGAAAGTATTTTAAAAAAAAATGAAGAATCGTTGAAATATTCACGGAGAAATCAGTCGGGAATCGAATTGAGTGTTCCACCCACACTCCACAAACGTTGACGGGACGTTTATTATGTCGCTTCGACGTCCATAGGACGTCACTTGGAGGCCAAAGAACGTTCTTATACTGTGAAGAAGGCTGTTGGCTGAATGCTCTACGTTTAAGGTCCCAACAACACGACTCTAGGGTCCAAAACATAACGTCCTTCGGTTAACTCTTGTTTAGTTCAAAATCACGAACATCTGGAGGGGAACCTTTTGCAGTTTTTGAGGTTTCAGGCCCAAATGTTTCTACTTCTTTCTTCAATATTCTTTTCTTTTTTCTTCCTTCCTTTCTCTTTCTTGGATCACTCAAGGGAAGGAAGAGGCTATCTGCTTTGAGACAGAGGTAACTCTGAAGAAAATTTCTTGGCGGAATCTTTTTGGTCTCAATGTTTGGTAACCGCAAATTTTAGGAAACCGGCTGCTGAATCTAAGACTTTTGTGAGATAAACTCCACTAAATACAGAGAGCTGAGATCTCAGTGCGACCAACTGAATCGGCAGTGGAAAGAAGGCAATAAACGCCTTGAAAATTTAGTTTATGCCGGATTTGATACCTGGAGGGGATCGCGCATCTATACAATGCATAAACGAAGCAAGAAACCACCAGTAAAACTTTAAAAAACAGGTGGGAAATAGAGATGTTCAAAAATAGCGTAACAGCTATTTTTTCACTGTTACTTTGACTAAATTGCTATCACTGTCGCGACAGATGAAAAATACCGGCTACTGGCTTAATTGATAATTTTCACCATCCCGTCAGCATTATACGAGAATCTTTTGGCAAAAATGAATAGAAAAGCTAAAATTCTACTTACACCCTCCAAAATTTTGCTTTATACTCTCAAACTGAACATCCTGGAAGACACACTGTACTAGGCCATATTTATTTATTTATTTTTCATGGTTGAAAACATTCAAGAACAACATTTTGGTAAACTGACAAAGATGAACACCAACTGGATCTACGAAATACTGCGCCCGAACTGGACCCAGTCATTTTGTCTTGAACCCCTGCCGCCCGCCATTATATCGACATGACACACCTCAAATACTCCCAGTCGGTTGTGCATAGGGGCAAATTCCATTTCGGATTCCCTTAGATCTGGCTCAACCTACTCCCCTGTTATGTTTAAATCAGGTACATATCTATAAGTTCTTTTTTGAAGGGGTCCACGGGATTTCGATGGGGATCCATGGTCTGTTGCCTGTTGACGTTAGTGCTCAAAAATAGTTCATAAAACAAGAGAGATTAAGGGGCATATGTATGAATCACTCCCAAGAGGTTGGTGGCTCCCAGGAGCATTAAAAGTATATGCTCCTGGGAGCCACCTATCTACATCCTTGTCCATGAAAGTATCCTCGTCAGGTGTACGGCACCTTTCAGACATGGAATAGGCTTAGACAACTGCCTGTTTAGCTCAGATAAAATAAATAAAAGTCTTCGTCTTATGCTAAAGATTGTGGTAATGTGATATTCTTAACTTTTAATGTTATACTTACTGGTAAAGATGCTTCTTCATAACTTCCAGTGTTTGAACAAATAAAATAATTTTTTGGAGAAGAAATTGTCAAGCAAAACCTCCTGTTGGCATATTTGTTCTTCACTGAAATTATATTACCATGAATCTTTCATACATTAATGTTCTTCACGTAGAGAGATATTTTGTGGTTGTTGGGGTTGACGGTTTCTTTTTTTGTTAATTTGATGATACCAAAAGTTAACGAGAGGCCAATAAACACGATTGTTAATGTACAACTGTAAGTTTATTGTCCATGTATGCGATGTTTAGATATCTAGATGCTTTCTTGTGTACCGTTACTTCGTCGCTATTTGTACGGGCATGTGTGGAAAGTATGGGCTGTGTTTCGACACATAAAACAACTTTTTCATTGCCCTTCTTTAGTTGAGTAAAGGTGAAGGACAAATATTATAATAGAATCAACTTTTGTATAAATATTGTATCTCTAATTCTGTTTCTTTTTTCTTTCTTTCTCTTCGTTTCTTTCCTTACTTTCTTTCGTTTTTGCTTCCTTTTTTCCTTCATTTTATTTATTTATTTCCCTTCGTTCTTCCTTCCTTCATTCCTTTTATATTTCACTATCTCATTCTTTATCATCTCTTGTTTTTCTTTCTCTCTCTTTCTGTTTCTCTATCTTTCAGTCTCTTCCTCCTTCGCTTTTATCTTTCATTCTGTTTTTCTGTTTGCAATTCTTTTCTATTTTGATTTCAGTTTGTTTATAACGCCGTAATGAAAGCAGTTAGATGGAAACTGATTTCTGATATTGGTTCTGGTACCTTAATATATGCAGCCGTTTTAAATCTGATGACTGAAAGTAGCAAATCATTTTCATTTGGTTAGTTCTCTCCAATTCAAAATATCACTCTAGCGTAGTGTTCGATTTGTTATAAATTACGAAGGGGGAAGTCCTAAAGCTAGTGGTTGCTGGTAAGATTTATCATACTACCTATTTGAGTAGAAATACAAAGATTTTAGCCCTGGTTAGAGTGATATTCGGGATCAATAACCGGGAACGATATCCTCAGTGACCAGGAAAAATCCTCGGCATTCCCCCGACAAATCGAACACTGCTCTAACTCTCAACGAAGGTAGCTAGGGACAGAAATTGACTTCAGATTTGAGGTTGAGCGACATTGATTTACTTAGTCGTTGCAATTTGGTGAAAACTGGTAGGTCCCTTTCTTATTTGGTTAACTTACTCCATTTCAAGAATTCATTCTAGCTCCTCACGAATTCTAATGTACGTTCATATTTATGAGGTACACTGATTCATTATTATATTCTGGAACTCATAGAATTAAAGTATTTATCCATCGTCAATTGTCTTTGAACTCTTTGCATATTTGTCTGTCTCTTAGCCCTGCTTGACGCGGAAGCATTTATGATACGATAAAGCGTAGCGCTAGTAAAAAATGTAGTAGATGATGTCACCGCTATTGAAACTCACAAAGAGAAAAGTACTTTGCTGCAACCGTATCAGTCAAAGGTATTACCAACATGTTTACTGTTAGTGATTCTACCAACATAGTCAGTCGACTTAGCTCATAGTCGAATTAAGTGGGTTAACTAAAATTTTTCTATGAACTAGTGAAGCAAATAATAAACTGTTTGGACCCTTGACTGCTCTGGTTCTGGTTCAACATAAACCACTTTGCGCAGGCTTCCGATTGGTCGAATGATTAGAATCCTTGCTGTGCAAGTTGTTTTGGGGTTCAAATTATGTGTGGGCCCATTGAACTGAGTGGTTCGAAACCTACTTTCTCAGAAACAGTGTGGATACGTCCTAAAAAGGATCACCAGCTCGTTTAGGACGTTAATAACAGTAGAATCTATCAATTCTTTGCATGAGAAAATCGCCAATTTAACTTGTTCCTTTTTCAATTTTTTTTTTTTTTTAGTTACTGAAGAAGTAACATTGCTTTGTTGTAGATAGAGTGTAACCTTCTGAATGAACTTGCATTAAATTACATGAGTTCGAAAAAAGTCGTTTCGATTTAGCCTTTGAACTTCTTGTGTCTTTCGGTGACATGAATAAGATTAAATTTGATTTTGAACTATACATTCTTCACCTTTTAATTAAATAATTTAGATCTTTTGGATACCCAGGCTTTGGCAGCACTGTTCATTGTGACAAATAACATTGCGTTACAACCAGAAGGAACTTCCGTTTGCATTTATATAAACACTACTTATATTCCTACGTACATGGACCTTTGGTACCGGTACCATAAAATGAAGAAATAAAAAAATAGCAAAACTTAAATGTTGGTGTCAAAAACCTGGCTAGTAATTATTACTTTCCAGCGGAGGGATTTTCGGGTGTAATTATCAACACCGTGACAGCCATCCATCCACTTCTGCTGTCTGGTGATTCTTCTTATACAGAGAGCTTGGTACGGAGGTTGTTGCTTGGCTGGAAACAAAAATCATGATCTGCTTGAGTACCATACATTATCACTCAAGCCTTAACTGCTACAAAATATAATTGCAAAATACAAGTGAATGAGTACATTCACATGAGAAAAAAAAATGTAAATGGTAATTTTAGATATTATTTTTAATGGAGTTTCCAGTGCCAACGCGTTGGAGATTCGTATTCATCTTTTGTAATCTAGCGCGGAAATGGCTAATCATGCCCATCCATTGCGCTTTCGTTTTATTAATTGCTGTTTTATAATAATATTTATAATATAATACAGTTTTGCAGTCTAACAGTCTTAATAATTGATGTTTTAAGGTCAGTTATTTATTGATTGCTATGGTTTCTGTCCGCCATAGTCGCATTTGATGTTATCACAGTTAATTTTGAATTTTCATGATGTTGGAGATTCGACTCGTATTACTTTCCTTTTACGGCATGACCATTGAGCTATACGTAACAATACTGAAGTACTCGATTAATATTTAAAGATAGACAAACACCACGACAAACATTTAACATCGTTCGTACATTTTCGGTTTTCCAGTGCCTTCTAGATGATGATAACTCTTATGGACAGGATCTTCATTCATACAGTGCAGCGTATTCCAAAAATACTCCGTTGCAACTTCCAATATTCAAGGAATATTACTGAAACGTTGAAATTATGCCTGGAATATTCCCCACGTATATAATGTATGGCATCATATACGAATATGCATGGAATATTGCTAGTATATTCTCAGATAACAAACCCATGAACATGAAATAATGGAGCATGATAATTTCGTTATTTTAACGCTATAATGATTAAAAGCATATTGAAATTAGTGACGACTTGTTAAATGAGAATGATCCTGGAATCTTTTCAAGGTAGACATTGCTAGATTCGTTGTATAGGTCCAGAAATTTCATATTAATATTCTAAGCCAATTTTATATTCGTCGAGGAATATTCCTGCATTTCATGCAGTGTGCAGTTTTACTTCTGTTTGACGAGGATGGAACCCTTCAAGGCGTTAACGCTCGTCCACCTGGGAACATAACATCAACAAACGAATCAATAGTTCAATACAAGCGGTCTACCATTCTGGTTGATGTTTTCCCATCCCCCCCCCCTAAGTTATACAAGACAAATGCCGAGATGATACCTTCAACTTAGTCTCTAGCCGACTCGTTCTCACATATGCTTTCCCTTACCACATCCCGTCGTGAGCCTTAGATACCCAAAGGCCATAAATAAATTTTAAAGAAAAGAGAAGCAGGAAATCTGTTGAATTAATTACACACAGAAACAGATTACATTCCTTGCAGTACGTCACACAGGTGGTCAGTGCCTTTTTGCTGAGGCCAGACGTCTTTGAACCGGAAATTATAAATCATAACACGATCGTCCGTTCGTTCACCATTTTGTGGTTCGTTTGACTTATGAAAATGGGAGTATATTTAAAATCCATGATGATGCACTGCGTTATAAAAGTCTTGAGACAGCGCTATTCGACTCATATCGCAGAACCAATAATCACACGACGAGGAAATTATAAGCCATTAGACACACAACAGATAACGCTCTGTCATTACACGGGAAGATTTGTTGGTTACATTAATCGGTACGTTTCGTATTTCGTGCTTCTTCTTTTTCTCTCTTTCTTCCGGCTGTCGGACTTCGTTATTCATTTCTTTTGCCAGTTGCTTCTTTCTTTCTTCTCAGATCGTGTTAAACTACACACGCAAAATAACATGGCGTGGTTTGGGACGGAATAACTACAGTTTACATGACATTTTCATTTTTAAAAGAATAATGGAGTATTTTTCTTTCTAAATTTGGTAGTTGGATGAGATTTAAATGCTTCTTATTATAATATGAACCGGTCAAATGGATCAAAACTTTTTTCTTTTTACCTAACCAAAAGCACGAAACTGCAATCACATCCACTTTGTTCTCAATTATATCTGTCAAAACAAAATATTCGGCTCTGATTTTTTTTTTTTCTTGATACACTAACTGAATAATTTGAGCTTTTGTGCTAGGATCTTTAGACACTTTTCTGGCCATAGGCGCCATTTTCTTGTTAAAAAAAAACAAGCCCCAAAAATTATCAGGTATGTAATTGTGTTCTTTATGTTTGTGTTTCAGGCATCTACCCAATCAATGTCTTAAACTAAACTTCTTATATATATATTGACAACCCGTACTGGAATTTGCCTAACATTTACCCATCATTCCAGTCTACGTCATAACATTCCACACAACATAAGCATATCCCAGAGAGTTATATTTCAGAATCTTCAGATAGATCAACGAGAGCTGTGCTGGAGATTGCTATTAAGTGAAATTAGTTGTTTGTTTTTTTTTTAAAAAAAAAGAAGGTTTGTTTTGTCTTCGGCATTTCCATGTCGATAAGTCATAGATTAATAGTCTACAGAGGCGACTTTGAACCTCAACTTAGCAATATAACATCTCTAAAAAATGTCTTTGCTTCTCATAGCACGAGGTTCTGATTTAAAAAAAAAAAAGAAAAAAATACCAACGAAGTTAAGAAACGCGTCAACTTTCTAACCTGAGCTAATGTCAAGAAAATTAACGTATTATTGCACGCATACCCTAGAAACATCCTTAACAATCGCAAAATGTTCTCAAACCTGCGCATATTGGGGATCTAAACACTGATAGTAGTTTCCAGAAAAATGTTGGCTAATGTTGGAAGATAGACGTCAGAGCAAACATTTAATTTCGATCGTTCACTCCAGTCTAAACCAATATGGACAAAATTTTCAGTTCTAATTAAGTTTTTTGCTATTTTTTTTTATCGCTGCGCGGTCCGTTTTTTATTTGTTTTCATTCTTGAGACATGTTGAAATTAATATTTACTTTTAAAAAAAGACCAATAAAAATAGACTGCACAGCGACAACAAGCGTAAAAAAATTACTTACAACGGAAAGTTTTTATCCATATTGGTTTATACTCCAAATAAATAATCGAAATTAACTCTCACCTCCGCTCCCTGACTTCATATATTAATTAAATTTTAAATAGCATTGATCGGTCCAGTATCGCTATTAGATAGGTATCAATGCTGTCTGTACCTGAGAGCTACAACTACGTAAGTCCAATTTTGGCCAAAACGTGATCAAAGCAGTTTAGTGCAGCATTCGGAATGCCTCACATACTCGATTCTTTTTGTAAACATGTTAATAATATAAGTAAGTAAGTATATTGTGTAGTTTTTCCATTTCGTTTCGATATGAAAGGAAGTTTTTATGTCGAAAACAAGGATTTGGGACTTACGCGCTTCTAACTCGCAGGTACAGAATGCTTCAGAACATCACATAACCACGAGCGTTACAGATCGAAAGGTCCTGAGCCTGTCCCAACGCCATCTTTCCGCCGTTGGTGGAACTGCGTCCACCTGAGTGACAGCAGTGTGGTCAGTACTGCGCGCCACCTGGCCACGAACAGGAGTATTAGGGGCTTTCTAGACCGAGTGCTCATCACGTCTTTATTCACGTGACTCCCCGGTTTGCCTCACGACGCTGGGTGGAACTCCAGCCGGGAATTGAACCCGGGACAACGCGGACATGAGCCAACACTCTAACCACTAGGCTATGGAGCCCCCAGAATGCTTCAGGCAAACCAAATATTTTACTTACACCCCAATATTGAATTCTACGAATGTAAATATAATATCTTATTTTGCTTTGGTCTTTGAAAATCAAATTCTACATATGCGAAGAAGTAAATGCCTTCCCGCCACGAATCTCTAGCACGCGAATGGTCGAGCAGTGTTACCAAACATAACATTTTCATAGATGATCTTTTTCCATTAGGAAGAAATAATTGCGTTGTAGCTGCCAATGTGCTCTCCATTTGACAAACATGTACGATTGAATAAGTTGCGAAAGGTAATTTGCAAACATTAAAATGCTGTATATGGGTCTTCACTGAACATGCTGACGTCTTGAATCTACTGAGCAAGAAAGCTAGGTTTAAAGTTAATTTTCTTTCGTTGTTTGATGTCGGGTTAAAGGCCTCGACAATGTATGTCTGTCAGCCATCCAAATATGTGAAGACTTACGTGACAGAAGAAAGACTGGTTTTGTTGTTCACTGTTGTAGATAGATTCCAGTAAGACCATACGCACGTGTTCGACCAACAATGTTCTACTTTTTGGCTTAGTGGTAGTAGTAGTAATACAAGCAAGTTATTCGGGCGCCATCCAAATATACAAGAAAGGCCAAGACCTTCACTCCCAACAACTCAACGAATTTGGCCAAACATATCTTCATCATTTCAACGTATAAAAAAGAGGAACGCTGTAAGGAATTTCTTAAAAGCAGAAAAAAAATATACATAAAAGATTGGAAGGTTGTAAAGAACGGGGCTATTCAAATGGACTTGACATCGCGTGTCTGCATCTACTTATCAAAAATGCACACAGCACCACCTACATTTCCAGTCGAGTGGTCACCAGTGCTGCCCTCTCTCTCCCAGGCTATTTCTCCTTTGACCTCTTAATGATAGACTTCAATCGCTACGTAACTTCCTACACACGTTCCACACAGATTTCACTTATATTTTGCAAGAAGAAACTAAAGAAGACTGGAAACTGAGTACTACATAATCATAGTTTTAAAAAAATAAACTATAAATGAGCAGGAATATGTGATGTTCAATGCATGCGTGCCATAAATATTATATATTTATTGCATCAAATTTTATATAGCCCTTACGTTCCGTTAGAAGTTCTAAATTCGATCTCTTTATCTTCTAAAGGTTCTTGTAAAGCCTTAAGTCATATATTTTATCTTCGAGCTGATGATTTCGAGGGAAATTGTTACCGGAGTTTTTGTCAAACTTCGAAACTGGGCTGAGGCTACCATATTTTCGCTGTATGAGATCAGTACTATGTCTTTTCGAGGCTTATTAACTCTTAAGGGCAGGTAACCCACAATCGCTGAAGGCAGCACTGAGCTTCTTTGGCTCATTTCCCTCTCTTTTGTTTTTGGACAGGGAATCTTGGGATATAAATTGTAGACACATGTGTAGTGGTTAAAGCAAAGCATATCATTCAAAAGCTTTTCACAATTATTCGCTACTAACTCGAACTTGTAACGAAGTAACTATGTTTGTAGTCATATATAATTTTGTAGATACACGTTTTGTAGTCATACATAATTTTTATTACAATCATATTTTAGAAATTATGAAGCGGTTTTTTTTCTTTGATTAATATTGCAATCACCATTTTTTGCATTATCAGTCAACAAATGCGTACAGTAGGTTAAAAAGAACGACTCTGGACATACTCTTCTCATGTTTTATACCATAATTTTATATTACAATCACCAGGTGGCAGTAAAGAACGGTATATTTTCTACTACTCAATCTCTACTTCCATATTCATTCTTTTATCTACAGCTAATATGACAACAAATCTGGAGATAGAGTAGGGCATTGACCTATATCTAAAACAATATTGCATTGCTCGATGTCATTAAAAATGTAATGAGTATATGAAGCTAGCGAGTAGAAGGGACATTAATGCGACCGTCCACTTCCAACATACTCAAATATGAATAAAATTTGCTGTTCTACCTCAGATTTCTTTACGCTTGTTACCGCTGTGCGACCCGGGCTTTTAAATTTAAATTCTTACAAATAATGCAAAAACATTCATAGGTGTGCGATCATATGAAGAGATTGGTACATGCATAACTCAAGAATTAAGTCTTAAATCCAAAACGGGGCCGCACATCGTCAACAAGCGTAACATCTGAGTTAGAACTGAAAGTTTTGTTTATTTTGTATTCAACCGAAAATGGACGAACGAGGTTAAATATTTGCACTAGTGTCTATCGATCAATCCACTATCGTAACGTACAGCACATTGTTAATGGACAAACGAGGGAAACTGTTTCCTCATGTTCCTAGCTTCAGATAATAATTTGAATGCAGCCGAGCCTCCAGTACGAAAAATTAGAGCTTGCTGTGAAAAATCACCAATCTAGCGCACGTGAGTCCGCGTACTAGGTTTTGTTTTTTGTCTAATATATTTTTGCAGTTGTGGTTTTCACAGACTCGAAAGTGAGTTTTCTTTTCCTCTCTCTATTTTATTTTATAAAAAAAGAAATTTTGCATAAAACGTCAGAATGGCATTAGTTTATTTTCCCTTTTTTGGTCTGTGCAAATTTCTGCAAAATATCACGCCTTACATTTTGTGCTGTTCTATCCGCATTTCTCATTTTCACACTTGCAAATTTTCTGGTATGTTAGCGTTCTGTTCTTTCAAGTGATCACATTCTCACGAGAAAACGATTTTTTTTAAAAAAAATCAGCCAAGAAACAAAAGAGACAAAGAAGTGACCAATTGGAAAGCATAAAATTGTCAGAAAAAATGGAGGAAATGTAGGTGGAATTGGTGTGAACTAGTTGTCGTGAGATCATCCGTAACGTGAAGGTCATAATAACATGCCATACAAAATAGATTTAATAATATCAGGTTTAGTTGGTCACTTGCTTGCCTGCTTGCTTGAGACAAAAAGGGGAGAGAGGAGGAGAAATAATATAATATTTCGTTCAGCGAATAGTTTTAAAGAGAATAACAGCTGCGAGTAGGGGAAGGGAATAACTGATTGATGACCTTGTCTTGCCAGCAGCCATTTCTACAAGAAGTTGTGGTGATCTTTATATGCGTCAGTGTTGCAATCTCATAAATTAAAAAAATACAAAAAGTTATTGTGGGTTCTCATTTCAACGTACATAAGAATGAGGGCTGATTTTCATGAAAGCTTGCGTTGCTTACGATTAGAGTGAGTAGCTAATTGGAACACGTATTTTAAGGCTACCTATTATTCATTCTACGTGTAACATGTATTTCAATTGGATTTTACCCAAATCGCAAGCAACGCAAGCTTTCATGAAAATCAACCCTTACAGCCACACTATTACTGATTAGAGTATTAATTTACCTCATAAAATTAAATAACATAAGTAAGAAGCTATATTTTTCATATTCATTCATGAAACGTATTTTTTGTGGGTACTCATTAAGAGCATTAACAATTATATTTTCGAGTATTAATCCAGTTATTTCAATAGGGAAGCATTTCTTGGCATAATGAAACTGAATTCTGAACTCTTGTTTCCATTCTGTAGATGGCAGTATTAGCGCTTTGTATTTCTTTAGAAAAAATATCAAAGAGATGTTCAAACTCTGATTAAGTTTATGTTAATCAGGTAACATAATTTAATAATTGTCTATTTTTACATTGTACTTTTGAGTTGTGATTATCGAAAGAGGGATTGGAGAACAAGCAGCAGAAAATAGGGCTTTAAGAAACATAGCTTAAAGTGGTTGTATCTTCTGGCGTGGAATTACGAGTAATATCCGGGCCATTCAATGTTCTTTGTAAAATATATGCAATTTTTTAATATTATTAATAATAGTAATAATTTTACCTTATTATTATATATTTAAAAAATCGACGGGAAAATAAGAGAACCGAAGTTTATCAATAGCATTATCAATATAACCACATATCAATATTGTACTCGGTAGTGCGCGTTCCGGGTTCGATTCCCGGTGGGGGCTAAACATTTCGTTGTTGACCCTGCATCGTGAGGACAATTGGGGGAGCTGTTGTGAGTAAAAGACAGTGGCGATCACAGTTGAGAGCTTCGGCTCTCCTCTGCCAACACGTCTGGTCAGCGTGGGAGCAGTAGACCACCTCCTTCCTCCGGGAGAGACCTCATCCAATAGTGGATTGAATATGGCAGTGAATTATTATTGTTGTACGATAAATATTTTTTAAAAAAATAGTAAGTTCCTCACAAGAGTTCCAAAGCCACTTAAAGGAAAAAAAATACCTATATTAACAATTCTTGCTCATAAAATCATAAGTTCAGCCAAGGTGTATACAAATAGTGTAAAATAAGTGTATTTTTTTCACTCTGTGAAGAATGGTAATTTTGCGCTAAAGGATCTACCGCTTTTGACAGTAGTGTTGTAATAAATTGTGTGAAATGTTGAAAATGAAAAAGAAAGATATTATCTAAACGTACAAACAAAATAAATTAAAGTTCTTTGAAAAAGAAAGAAGATAAAAACGTGACTTGGGCGGAAACAGAAACCGGGCCACCGTATCAGAAATCCGGTGGTTTACCAACTAGGCTAAGCCGGGAGCTACGAGACATAGCTTTGACACGGTTCTTTATCGTTTACAACGCAGTTCAACGTAACGCTCACAGGTGGCACTGCGTGAAGGTGGTGGCGCTTCTTCCGTGATTCTTTCCAGTGGCGAATCCCTTTCGACTGAATCACCTTCTAGTAAGTTACGTAAAAGGATCCATGGCAACATAATAATATTGACAGGATTCGCCACAGTAAAAAAAAAATCATGGAAATAGCATCAACTAACAGCAGTGCCATCCGTTAGCTTTCTTCTCAATTATGTTCTGAACAATTAAGAGCCGTGCCAAGATGTGGTCTTGCAGTTCCGGGCGTAATACTCGGTAGAAAGCCAGGATTCGGTTTCCGCCCAGGCTACGTTTTTCATCTTCTTTTCCACCTCAAAAAAACTTTATTTCTTTTTTGTACATATAAATAATTGCTTCCTTTTGTATTTTCAAAATTTTACACAATAGCTTCTCTTAGAAAGTCAGGTTAGATTATTTTTTTTATCATTATATAAGATGCTAACACCATACATCACGAAGTTTGGATCTTCTGTACTCGAATTATAGAAACAGAAACATTCTCTTTTAAACAGTGAAATAATTTAGGATCTGGCAACAATGTCCATAAGGTGAATGTCGTAAACGCGCATGTGATCACCACACGCAGTTTGTTCCGTAAACACTACTCAGTTGGTGTGTAAAAACATAGGAAGAATGATGAAAAAGGTGGGAGAAGCAAAGTTAGTCTGCTTATCCCGCGTTCAAATCACCGTAAACAAAACACACGCAACGTAAGTCTTGTTTTTCTTTACCTAATGGATACTTTTGGGTACACATGCAATATGTTAATGATGAGAATTTTGGCCGTAAAGAGTATCTGGCTACACTTGGGAATTTTTCCCACACCCAAAGCGATAGTGGAAGAAGAGAACTACATCAGAACACACGCATATGAATATATACTTACTTACATATATGTGTAATGTCTTTATTCGTTCTTTTTTTATTCTATAAGGATGTGTTCTCTTTTTAGATATGATTATACGACTTTCGTATCTGGTCATCTGATATTTCAAGCATTGATAACACAATCACTCTTCTGTATATTCTTGGATTCCAGCTTTATCAGAAGTACATCAAACGTTTACCTACTTAAGAACTGTGAATCATCACTTGTGTATGTGTTTCATCCATTGACCTCTATCTCAAAGCGACACTGGACTGATCGATGTCATTAAAAAATTGAATATATAAAGGCAAGAAGCGGAGGGGACAATTAATCTTGATCCCCCTCTTCCAGTCTAAACCTATACGGTCCAAATTGTTCGCTCTAATTCAATTTCCTTACACTTGTTATCGCTGCGCGGTCCGTTTTTATTTACAGGACGGTACGTGTAGAACTCAGTCGATAAGACATAAATAAAAAAAGTGGTCCGCACAGCGATATCAGGCGTGAAAACTTAGTTAGACCCGAAAATTTGGTTAATATTAGTTCAGACTGGAAGTGGATGATCGAGGTTAAATGTTTCCTCTGGCGTCAATCTTTCGACACTAGCCGATCGCTCAAGTATCGTTACGTAGAAGTCGCTGGTTTCGTCATTATTAGTAATGTGCGGCTGACATCAACAGATCCTTTAAGGCATGTTAAGTCTTCTCCATCCATCGTGATCTTGGACTTCCTCTTTGTCTTAGTTTACCCATCATTTTCCTTGAGATTAATGTAAAGCAACGATCTCCAACAAAAGATGGCAGCACTACCTCTGTATATGTCTAATGTATTTTCATTGGTACACGAAATTTTCTTGCTGTTCGTATAAATTCAAGCCTAGAGAGTTCTAACTTTCAGGGAAAAAGGTTCCGATGCCGATTTTTAATTTTATTTTTTGTTCATTATCGAAAGAGCTTCATTGTTATAAGTTTTGATATTCACAAGAACAATTAAGCGATTTCAACAATGAAGGCAAACGAAAATAAAAAATCGGCACCGATCATACACTTGAATTGGTTATGAACTTTCTTCCCTGAAAGTTAGAACTCCCTAGGTTTGAATTTGTAGGAGCAGCATTGAAATTTCTTGCAACGATAAGAATACATTAGACACATACGGAGATAGTGCTGCCATCTTTTGGTGGAGATCGCTGTTTTACATTATCCTTAATACTATCAACAAGTTGCATGCGTTTTCTTCCTCATCCTCTTTTGTTTTCAACCGTACCTATTAGTATATGGTAGACTATCTCTAATAAAGGGCCAATCAGATTTGGCATGATTTTAGAGTTAATCCGATTTGACTTTCCTTTCAAGCCAATAAATAGATTCAGATGACAGCCCGAGGTTTTTCATACTATTGAAAGTATACGGAGTAACTTAAATAGTTCTATGGTAGTGGCTTAATGAAAGTATATATAGGAAACTGACTTAAGATTTTTTTGAATTAGCAACGTGGATTTATCTTGCCGAATATGACGCTATTAATCTTATGACGCTAGAAATGCGAGTCCCTTCCACAGGATTAAAATAACCACTGGCGTGACAGGCCAATAGACCCTGAGCATCTATTCGCATTTGGTGGCACTGCGTCCACTTGGGTGACGGCTGTGTGGTCAGCACTGCTCGCACCGAACCACGAACAGGCGTATCAGGGGCTTATTAGGCCTAGTGTGACCGTCACGTCTTTATTCACGTGACTCCGCAGTTTGCCTCACGACCCTGGGTGAACGCCGAAAAGTCGGACTCAAGCAGGGAATTGAACTCGGGACCACGCGGACATGAGTCCAACGCTCTAACCACTAGACTATGGAGCCCCCATTTCTACTGGATTATCTTCTGTCATTTGAAGTATTCAGGCTTAGTGGCTCAATTGAGACAGGTGAACTAACTGACTATATTAAACCGTGTTGGTAAGCTATAAAAAAGGTTAGTGATCAGGCGCGTCGCCAGGCATAAACTGTATGGGCAGTCAGGGGTCACGATTTTATTTTCTATTTACACACGTGAAAGTAATTGTTAGTGGAGCTAGAAATAAATTTGAGAGCTGGGTCCCACTAAACTCTTTTGGCTGCAGTCCTGGCCAAGTACCTTTACCAAGTTCGTCTACCTGGGTACGTGAAAAGAACATGTAAGAATCAAAAATCATTTTAACTTAAATATAGTTATAATTAAAATAATGAAAATATTAGTAATAGTCTAGAAAATTTTTAAGGATTCTTTTATTTGAAATTTTTCGCAAACTGGAATATTTCTAATTTTCCTCGATAACGTTGCATCTTGGCCAGTTGCTTCACTTTTCCCAGGAACGAAAGTGGCGATTTTTTTTCTAACGATGTAGGAAAAGAAACCTAAAAAAAACAAAACTTAACAATATTCAAAAATGTCTTCAGGAAAGAAAAAGTTGCCAAAATAAATGAGGATTTTGTGAATTGGAAAACTATTTGCATTTCTCTCTTTGAAGATAAGGGAAAACCCACATTAACTTGTCACCAACTGTTCTGTAAATTAGTGTAGACGCCCCCGAAGAAAAAAAAAATAGTAGTCAATATATATACAACTTTCACACTTAGCAGAAGCAGTAACGGAGGTGTCCTTAACCTCAACAAAGAAAAAAAAAAAAGACCAAAGAAATGGCAAATCATGTCTTTAATTATTCCGAGAACTTATTTTCCTTTTTTTCGTCGCACTCTGTAGCTTGAAGGCATATCAATATTTTGTCGTTTTATGATACAAGTACTTTAAAAATGGCTCCCATTTTATTTTTCTTAACAGTCCCTTCAAGGAATGGAAAACTTTCTTATACAAATAAAAGCAGCGAACGCAGGAAAGAGAGCTCTTTTTAGTTAGACATGCTTAGCACGTCTTTCTTCAATTTAGAAAACCGTTATATTCGTGTTAAACGATTACTTCTGTTTCTCAAAAGGTCTGCTTTCTTCTGTTTAGCGTGTTTTAACTTGTGTTCCGGTTGAAAGAGACAGTTGATTTCTAGAAGAACGAATCTATTAGGGCTTTTCTGTATATATACAAATAGGTAGTTCAGCGTTGCCAGTCACAATCTCTAAAAATCTCTGTAGAGACATCTACAATTATCTGGTGATTTTTTTTACTTTATGACGTTTATATAAACTCAAAGTTTCTAGCCGTCTTTCCAAATATATTCACATTGTTTGATAAGGAAAGGAAAGATAGAGGCTACCTACTGTACTTAAGGTACAGTATTTGCCTTGTGTTATTGTATTAAATAAATGAAAATTTGATGAGCATACTGAAGAAAATTAGTATTGGCCAGTATAATAATGCTCGGAATATTCCTATATCCTCGTTGTGAATAGGCTTTATTTTTTTTCGGGGAGGGGGGGGATATGCTAGAAATAGCCTTTTTGTAATATACTTGACGTAGTTTTTTTTTAGAATTCTGAAGTTACATCATGATATACGTCTTAGGGTAGCCACACATCAAGAGAAGAAGGTGCAGCGGAACAAAGCGGTGCCCTACCAAACCTACATAATTGTATATGCTTCGCTGTGTTTTACTCTGCTCAATTGGCGTCCGTGCTTTGCTTTGCTTCACTTAACCTTGCTTGTTTGAGGTACGACTACTCTTACTGAGTTAGTAGACAGAAAACTGGAGCATGTTTTATAATAATCGACAATAGACATTTGCATTCGCGGAATATTTTTGGAATTTGAGGTATATTCTCCCAGACAACACACGGACATCCCATGGATATCCTTAGGATATCCTTGGCGGACATGTCGGATGTCCATAGGATGTCCGAAAAAGGTCCCGCGGATGTCCAATGGATGTACGTAGGACATCCATACGCAACTCCTGTAGACATCCTACGGACGTCCTTTTAGGTACGGAAGGGACATTTATAGGAGATGTAGGGATGTCCATCGGACATCCGTACGCAAGGTTTGTGGACATTCTACGGACGTCCTTTTTAGATCCGCAACGGACATTTGAGGGACAAATATGGATATCCACCGGACATCCGTACGCAAGGTTTTCGGACATTCTATGGACGTGCTTTTTAGGTCAGCAATGGGCATTTAAATGACAAATACGGATGTCATTGGACATCCGTAAGCACGACTTTTCGATATTCTACGGACGCCCTTTTTAGGTCAGCAACGTACATTTATAGATGTCCATCGGACAGCAACGAACTCATAATTTCTTTAAATGTTTCATCCAGGCCCAGTAACGGAGTAACGGTACTGCAAAAATGACATGAAAATTTCTATCCCCAACTTGTAACACGGACGCCGGAAGCATTCCTATCATTAAAAAAAGTATATTCACAATGCTACTTTGAAGACGCTTACTCGGTCGGTGTTTATTACTTACTCAGAAAGCTTCTATCACCGGATAAATACAGTTTGACCGGATAAATAAATACCGTACAGCGAATTGGAACACACGACCCCTTGAATTCAATGCAATGTGATCAACACAATGTTACAAATCATAAAAGACACGGTATACGCTAAACGTTATTTAACCTACAGAGCATGTGTGGACTTAAAAAAAAGTGGGAGTCTAACTCACTCTCATTGTCTTAAACACAAATGAATAATATATAGTTTAAGAGGAATAGCAGTGCAAGAGAGGAAATACTGCAAACCCATCACAATGTGGTAATTTTACATATTTTACAGATAGTTCAGTTGCAGGCCAGGTTCGTAAATCGGACAAATTCTTACAAAAATAAACGCTTATTATATATGACTTGCATTGTATAGTGTACCAGGGTAAATATAACCTAACCTAACCTGAACCAACCTAGTCTAACCTAATCTATTCTAACTTAACCTAACCTGAATTAACCTAACTG
>JAGDQP010000231.1:108577-176873 GCA_022664845.1 Lepisma saccharinum
AATCTGACTTTTCTAGCCTAACGTAGCCCTAATTTCAAAATGCATAAATACTACGGCGTAAGAGAGATCGTTTGCGAAGATTCCAAGCGGGAAAAGCAATTAAAAGTGATGCGTAGAGTGATTTTCATGATATGGGTGTTGGAGTGGATATATAGTGAAGAAATACCGGTAAAATGCGTTTGTCGTCGTAGCGCCGTAAGTTGTGAGGTAAGAGGGAGAAAAGGAACAAACGTTGCAAGTTTGAACATTCAAGCACTATCTAGCACGCTCTAGCACAACATTCCGTCTGACGCCCAGTTGCACTATCTGCACGTCTATGGAACTTAAAAGCGGCCTTGCCGGTAACGTTCTACAGATAATTCGCTCACCCGGTATAATAGAGTAGGTAGGCAACGGGTACTCTTACGGTCAATAATGAAAGCCGAAAATAAGAAAAGACACTGTTTTTTTTAAAGTTCTTTGTAAATTCAGTAGCGTGTACTGTACTGTATTGTACTTTAACATTATAGTGGTAGGCCTATGTTTGAAAAATTGTTTATTTTAAAATAAGTTGCTCTTTTAACGTTTTGTACAATACCAAACTACAGTATGTCAATCACTATGTTTCTGGCCTAACCGAATTTTCGTTTCACCGAATCACTCTTGGACCCATCAGATTTAGTTAAATGAAACTCAAGTGTATATAAGCAATTTCCTATAAACTAATATCGTCACTCAAATTCTTCAGTTTTTCTTAAACTTAAAACGTTACACGAAATATATACACCTACTCCCTCGGCTGGAATAAACAAAAACAAATGAAAGCGCATTTCCCATTCACCAATAACGTTTCAACAAATGACGATCAGATTCCGTTTCTGATAGCTACTTTCTTAAAATCCCAATAGGCAAATTGATTTCAGGTTTCGCAAGAAATTTACAGGTTCCTTGCCAAATATCTTTCCAAGCCTGCAGTTAAAAATAGCATTTCATACTCATAAAACACCAAAATAACTCTAGCCCACACATATTTATCAGAATTCTTATATTAGCATCTGGAAATTGACCCTTTATAAGGAATAACAGAGAAGCGACTCCATCATTAATCGAGAACCACCACGGTACTTGGAGGGAATGCCGAAAACTGGGAAATCTCAGCCAAGGTGGACATGCAGTTTCTGACTTAAACAAACTCGGAACCTTCTGAATGTGAAGCAAACTCACGCGCATGAAACACCAACTCTCTCTATTCATAAAATAGGAGTATTTTAGATAAAATTAAATAGCAGATTTCCTCAAATAATTAGTTATACCAAAATGCTCAGAGAGCACTTCCAGTGAAGGTAGTACATATTTTCTCAAATTTCCCAACATTATTTCTTTCTGTCTTTGAGTCTATCTTCACACTTATATCTAGAAGGAAAATACTGGACATTGTAGGACATAAAGAGGATGTCCGAGGGATATCCGGGATGGATATAATTTGGACGTCCTGTTTCGGATGTCCAGCGGACATCCCATGGATGTCCCATGATATCCTGGATCTCTTCGGACATTCGGAACGTATTTTGGACATCCGACGGACGTCCGGTGATGTGTGGGCTGAGTGCATTCTTACTCTTCCACGGAAATAACGTATCTTTATTTTCCATGGTTGCATATTGTACGGATATACAAATGAATAGTTTCAAAATATCAGGAATGTCCCGAAAATAGTGACGATGTGAATTACATATATACCTAGTGTGTGTATCGATGAATTTAGAAGTTTAAGTTGAGCAGATTTCTACCCCAGTAGCACACATACGTGGAAAATACGTGGATTAAACGTTAGTACCGAAACGTAATTTTAACGTTGTAAATGTACCGAAATGCCCGCCTGTTCAACGGTTTATTCGACGGTTGAGAAGAAATAAGTTGAAATCAAGAAACGGACGATGAAGAAACAGGTTCAGTTGACCAAAACAGAGCAATGGTTGCTGTTTATTGGTATACACAATTAGCTGCATTTTGTCCGTTGTTTTCATCATGATATATTAACTTTCCAACAGTAAATTTTTCGACCTGCTATGGGGTTTGAAGCTGGTACGTTCCGCACACGTCATTGGTAGCTCGACACGCTACCACTTATCCACGAACACACTCCTCTTTCTATTCCCTTTATGTTAAAATGACGTTAAATGCAGTTTTGAACGAAGTTGCCAAAAATCCAAACGCGTCGTTTCCACCATCATGTAAGAATAAGAATAAAGAATACTTTCGTTCTTCCTTTTGATGTGTATTTTCCCTTCTTTTCTCAATAAGTGTAATTGTCGTATTAGAAAAACGCATATAAAGCGAAATGTATGTCACAATTGAAATAAAAACTTCACATTAACGCACTATTAACGAAATTAAATGTTTAAAATTTGAAATATAGTTTAAAATTCAATCTGTTTTCAACATGCAAATGAGAACATCAGTAACGTATATTAGTTTATTCGATTTTAAGCACAATTTCAAGGCAATTAACGTGGAAAGATGATCTAGCGCACAGTTCAATATAATAGTAAAACACACATCATATTAACATCCTATCAACGAAATAAAATTTTCATTGAAATATAGATTAAAATTCAACGTGTTTTCAACATGCAAAGGAGGACACAAAATAATAGCATTCAATTAGCTTTTAATTGCAAATTTTATTCCAATAAATTATAAATAATCCCATGAAACGAAATCTATGCTATAGTTGAAAATAAAAGTTTAATCCACGTTGAACTTAGATCTTTTCAACAATATCAAGTCTTTGTTGAAGTTTGATTTAGAATTAAACGTACTTTCTTCAACCGATAACGGATAATCAACGAAATAAACCAAAAAAAAATCAACGTTTAAAACACTCCGCTCGGTAATAAACTGTAGAAACCGAGACTTGAAGTAAATTTTTTACAAAGAACTATGCGTATAGGCCTATTATTTTCTTCCTTTTAAATTATTGTAGCTCAAGGCAAAAGTTCATAAAAACAAAGCACCGTAGGTTATTAACAAAATGGTAAACAGTAAACGAAGACTATAAGATGAATGGTGACTGGTGAGAACTTAAGTTACTTGAAAGGACCTGTCACTCCTTGCAGAACACTAATAATGACGATTATCATTTTTTCAGTTGAAAAAGTACATCTACAGAGATATATGTATACCTGGCAACATTGGCTCTTCAAGAGTGACGAACTCGCCACCTGTCGGTAGATTTTTGTATGTGTTTCCGCGCCATCATCTGTTGTTTTTTCTAACAAATAAGAAGTGATAATCAAGACATAGTTAGAACTTTTTATTTATTTTCTGAACAACTCTATTGAAGACTATTACAATAATTAAAGCACTTCAAATGAACACAATGATTTTACTCCAACACAAACTGCTGATGTAGAATTAAAAATAAAACAATGGAATAGAAAATAAGTATCGCGTAAAATACCATTTTTGTACTTAACATAATTTACACGGTGTGTCCGAAAACTTGGAAAAGTAACGCAACCCTGATTTTAACCGACCGTAAGTTTCGAACCATTGAACATAGTGATATCCTACTTGACATCGATTTATTTCCTTGTGTAGGTATTTAGATTAATCTTACAAGAATTCGTAGTTTCATTCACTCATTCGTTATTTTGGCTATCCAAAGCTTTAACAATGAAGCTCTTTCAACAATGAACAAGAAAGATAATTAAAAATCGGCGCGGATAGAACTCTTGAATTGGTTATGAACTTTCTTCCCTGAAAGTTAGAACTTTCTAGGCTTGAATTTTTAGAAGAAGCATTGACATTTCGTGCAATGATAAAAATACCTTAGACATATACGGAGATAGTGTTGCCATCTTTTGTTAAAGATCGTTGCTTTATACTAACCGGATAAAAAAGAGTGTAAATTTAGTTTTGAAAACTTCGACATTCGTGGTAGACCAACTGATGGATGTGCAGCTATAAAATTTTGTGTTTATTTTGAAGACATTTTGAGACAGCAATTTTCCTAGTAATTATCCAATAAAGTTTGAAAAAAAAACAACTTTCGATTCCGGAATATTCCAGTGGTATTCCGACATTCCTGAATTTCGAACATCCTTATGGTCTGTACTGACACTAAAGATAAATTGAATTGTATGGGCGGTATACTGGCGCTAGTAGTGCGGGAAATAGCACCACAGAAACAAAATCACTCGACAAAAGCAACATTCTTTACTTTGCGCGTAGGGTCTAGTCGTTAAGTGACAATATACGGTAAGTCTGAAGAATTAGTATTTTCAAAACTTATTCCATACTTTGCACGGTACAGGGAATACTTAATGCTATCAAGCGGGAAGATTTTTTTGAACTGTGAACTTCGGGAGGGTATTTAGAGGATCTGGGGGTCCGGCCCCCCTGAAATTAGGATTGTTTTTGTAAAATAAGTATATTTTTTAGGCAAAATGTTTGCATTTTACGTAAATTCCACACAGCCTTGAAACCAACTTTTACATACATGCCTGTTTCTGTTCAATAAAATCGAAACCTGCTTTGTACTGGAGGTTTAGAAGTGCATATAGGGGGGTCCAGAAGTGCTTTCCCGGAAAATTGCAATTTACGCTTTAAGATGTTGGCTTTGGGCCATCCCTAACCTTTTTCTGATGTTAAAAATTACTACGGATTGAACTAAAGTAAATTGTACTTTTCTTATTAATTATTTGACCGAGACATTTTTTTTTAACTTACAGTTTTAAATTTCTGATCCAGCCCGTCAATGAGAAAGGTGGTTCACTGCAGTAGTGGCCTTTCTAAAATTTATAAGGCATAAAATTAACCTTTTACCCAGACATCTTGAAAAGATATAAAGTTAATTTTGAACTCAGCCTGTAATTTTTAGTGATTAATTTACTCGAAAGTAACAATTGAAAACATTCGTGCTTTCACAAAGTAACAAACAAGTGACAAACATTTACATATATTTTTTAAATTAATTAACAGCTAAAGATCGACGTGACAAAGATAAGGGTCTTCCCCGTATCGGGACGGGCATAAGCCATAGTGCTGTTATCGCCCATACACTTCATTTTATCTTTATCTTTAAGTGACAAACAGACAAAAACAAGTGACAGTCGAAAGTACAATGTTTTCCAACAATTCATCACATGGGCCCCATCTTGTACTGAATTTTCTGTGTCTAGAAACTCAAGAACATGCGTAGGAGGACGAACTGCCTTGCAAAAAATTGCTTTAACATCACGTATTAAGATTCAAGAAGTAAAGATTTAGAAACAGTTAAAATCCTATTTTTATATCTCAGAAATAATATGAAGAATAGTTTAAAAAATGTCCAGTAATATTCCCTATGCTTCAAGTCTGCACGATGAAGATGAACATTCTGTAATCCCGACGAAAATTGGATCGGGACGTGGGACATTGTACCAAATATCGGGACAGTTCTGACAAAATTGGGACGACTGGCAACCCTACTTTCGGCGATTTCGTTACGAACTCATTTAGCCACCCCCCTGCGAGACAAACGGAACAATCTTACTCGGAATGAGCATAAATTTTTGTTCCAAAAACAGTCAGCCCCTTGTTCATATCCTACAAGCCAAACAACAGTGTCGAGCGGGTTGCTTGCACAGGAAGGATATGCCCGTAATGCATTTAGAAACAGTAGAATTTCTCGAATGTGTTTAAATTTCGCGAGTGAAAATATTTTTTAAAAATGGCGAGTACAAGGTAAAATTTCTTCAGTACAAGATTAAATTTAGTAAGTAGTAAAAATTATAACTAATTGTATCGTAAGTATATGTAATTGTATCGTCTAGAAAAATATATACTTATGGGGTGATATCCATTGATATCAGAGTTTCTGGGTGTTCATTGATGTGAATAAAATCACTGGCGTCAGCTAGTAAATAGTAGATGCTAAAAGCTCTGATATCAATGGATCAAGAACTAATCTAACGGAAATAACACGATACTTAAAAATGAATTTTCCGATGGCTTCAACGAAGTGTGAGGTCAGCTTTGGCTAGGCTTCTACCCATTCCTGCGACCTATTCATTAAAAACAGCGATTAGTTGCTCAATATACTGCACTCTTAGGAGTTCCGCAAGGCTCGAACTTAGGACCATTATTATTCCTCTGGTTAATTATTGATCTTACAGTCTACGTACCTGATAACAAAGAGTTGCTCCTTACGGATGACGTCAAAATATATGCTGAAATCAGTTCTATGGAAGATACCATAAAACTTCAGCAAAGCTGTGATATTATTGCTAATGCAAAGCATTATCGTCGTGACAAAACAATTCATAAAATAATTATGCAACTAAGTAAGTTGATTTAGTAATAGATCCTGCGGTCGCCTTTGTTTAACAAATCTAACTAAAGGAGCTTTTAACGATTAGAATTTGCAATTAGAATGGGATTTCTTTAAAATAGCATCAGTTCCTTTTTTATTATAATATTAATGTTATTTATATTAATAATAAGAATATTTAGGAAGGATAAGCTCGCCACAGATCTGAGAGATGATGTGTCCTCGGCGAGCAATTTTTCAGCGAAATGCATTGTAAGTTAGCGGCCAAGGCTTTATTTTATTCATCATCACGACATTCGCTTGGTGAAACAGGAAAACTCTAAAAAAACCTCAGTCAACATTTTCAGCACCAGGATTCGAACCCTGTGTATGAAGCCGAAGTACGTGACTTAAACTACTAAACCACTGGGACTTGTTACCATCATTATTATACTGTTTCCGGAAATAATAATGTCACACAAAAATCTCAGCTTTTCCCTCCTACATTAAAACGCTTAAACAAAGTGAAATCTAACTTGAACTGAACGTAAATTGCATGTGTGCAAAACAGTTTGTGTTATAAATGTGTTCGTTTCAACTGTTAACACGTAATGTTACAGGAGAAAAGCGCATAAAGAGAGAAACTATAACATTTTCTTTTGGCCGCCATTTCGTGCCTCTGGCATCTGGTGATTTGTCCAACGTTCACTCACTCACCTGGCTACTCTGCCAGCCCCCATTGCACTCTTTCGCTACACAAACACGGCTGCTGTTTCAACTGAGGTGACTTCGTGTACGGAAAATTTAGGTCATCTTTACAATGTTTAATTCATCATCTATGTCTTGAAAGTTGTGTAGGTGTTCCAATATAGTAAGGTTTGTATATTCATCATGATATATTCCATAGGTTATTGTACACGTCAACGGAAAGTCGTTCTAGGGTACAAGTACTGAGATGATAACGTTGTATTTTCAAGTATTTTGAAGCGTGATATTTTTGAATATTGTGTAGGTATTTCATTAATTATTTTATTTTGAAAATTACATTTGTACTCTATTTAATTGTCAACATTTATCTTTACTGTCACTTATTTCGTAACTTTTGATTTTCTATCTAAAATTTGTATTATGCAGTAGGCCGTTAAAGGACTTACTCCATACATCGGAAAGTCAAACTTCTACTTTGCTTTTGAAAACATAAGTCAAATCTAATACTCGTATTACTCAAGATCTGCACTAAGAGATGTCCCAAGCTAACAAAAGTTCTGTTCAAATTGACTGTACACGATATGCTTATCTCGACAAAATTATTATTTTAGTCAACAGACTGCGATAAAATACTGGTGCGCGTCATGTAGTTATACCCTCTTCCCCTGTCTCAATATTTCGTTTCCGATAAAGTGGAAAAAAAATATTTGACTGTAATAATCTCACCAAAGGTAATTGGGAAATTAAATAAATAAACGAAATGGAAGTAGATGGTACACGTATCTTTGCAGAAGGTGTACGCTAATGTGTAAAGGTGCAGTTTCGTTTGTGCGATTTTCGCATACGAAGATCGCAAGCAACTGCTGCACGCGCCGCTGCATTGACACGTTCAATGGAAATCAGTGAAGCCGGTTTGGTTTGCGCGTCGGACGCATGGTGTCGCTAGCAACTGTTGCAACGACTCCTTCGGAGAGGAGTCAAGCTGCAGCTATCGCATGCGTTGTAGAGTGTTGAACAGTTTTTATTCGTGTTTTCTTTGAATTTGGAACTATTTTGTGCCAAATATGAACTTCAGCAGAGATGAGAATGGAAAGCTACGTCAAGAATGCACGAAAATACTATAAAATTGTTGGTAAAATCCGAAATAAAGAGAATGCATACACAGATGTAGTAAGTTTGGAGCTCAATAGATGGCAGCAGAGTACTACAGCAGTTTGAAGTAACAGTATTGTTTGATATTGAACGAAAGTTGAGGTTAATTTAAAATGCTGTTTATATTATTATTATAGTTGTTTGTAATCATGCCTAAAATTCTGAAACTGTAAAAATGTTGTTTACAGAAAGATATTAAAACTTGTAATGCACGAAAAGTAAATCATATAAATGTATTAAGGATAGTAGGGCGTCGCGCGCGCGGAAACGCATAAACGAAACTACCCCACTGCATGCCTCCGTCCCTCGTGTTCGCTGAATGCGATCTTCGTATGCGCGAATCGCACAAACGAAACTGCACCTTAAGGTTAATCAGCCGTATACCCCCGTGTACCCTCGACTACAGTCCTGGTCCCTGTCCCACTAGCCAAACCCAGTCCCTAAGTTTGGTGTTGATGCGGATAAAGGCATGGCAGTAATTTGATTTTTTTTTTTTAATTGGTTTGGTAAGACTGAGGTGCCTGTGACGCCCTAAGTACTTTCGTGAACTGTCCTAATATCCAAATGCCATGTTTGGTGCTGATACTACAATCGGTATACAAGTAATTTGATATAATAATTTTTAAAAGGTTATAAAGCTGTCCTAGGAGCTGTCTAGGAGCTGTCCTAGGAGCCAAATACCAAGTTTCGTGGAGATATCAACAGTATGGGAGTATGAACATTTCAACGTTGGGCCGTCGATGGCCCGACTAGCGTAGACCTATATGATCAGGCTTAAGACGACTACCGCCATTGGATCGTTTTCGAAATTATATTTTTCCCGGAGTTGACCCGTTGGTGGGTCATCAACGGTTTCAGCGCTACTCCCGCCCTTATCCCACCTGTTGCCGGATGTCGGGCGATGGGTGTTATACTAACAGAATGTTTTAAGAACACTTTAACAATATTACTAGAAAACAATGTGAACGTGATTCCGTTTTGTCTTTATTCCCTTATCCATAATGGATTTTAGTTTCTTAATAGCTGTTAATTTTTGCACTTGTCTGAGGCTGGATTCGAACCTTCGATCTTATGATCTGCTTTAAGCGACTCCAGAAGAATGTTATTTCAACGATGGGCCGATGAGGGCAACCGCACGTGTTAGACATCAATTCAACTTAGCGGCTATCCCGATGTAGCCTTCGATGACCCGAATAAGCCAGCCACCGTCAACCCGCAAAGTGGTTACCGCTCACATACCACTCATCAGCTGCCTGCGATTTTTGGATCATCGCCCATTCTGCCATAGCCTGCAACGGGCCAACAAGGTTCAGCGGCCATTTGCTCATGGGGAATTTGAAATGTTATTTTTTAAAAGGTTTGCAACACTCAATTTCACAAGTGCGGAAAACCGCAGCCCGCGATATTTGCCATTAGATCTGAAGGATTTGGTACATTATTATTATTAGCTCTAGATGCAGTAATGGCCTAAGCTTGCCTGATTTCTGAGCGATGACTTCCCTCGATGAGCACTCTTGCTGGAGCGGACAAGGGTAAGGTAGCGACCAGAGCCTTAGCGTAGGTACCATATAGGAACATTAGTAAATCTGAGAAATCTCTTGGAAATATCAGTCAGTATAGCAGGAATCAAACCTATGTGCCTCCCTAATGCCCATCCGAGGTCTATCTACTTTTTATAATTTGGCTAAAAGTAGCACAATTTTCGACCCAGTGCAGTAGTATAAAAGTAATTGTGTTATATCTGTTTGGCAACACTGTCTAGTTCTTTTCTCCCCAACGTACAAGTATTTCAGACGTCCACTTTACTCATTGGTGGCACTGGAAACGTGGATGACAAGCAGAAGGCCAGTGACCCGTCGGTTGTACGTATGTATGTGTAAACTTCTTCCAAGTTGTCTATTTAGTAAGTACTTTACGAACAGGAAAGGAGAGAAAAGGCTGCTTTTGCACAAGTTGCCAAGTCACGCAAGGACAATCCTCCAAATAAACCATCATCAACACCAAGAGAAACCACCAACACACGTACGTTTTTATAAGGAGCTTTGAAAAAGGAGTTGGTCATTTTCTGATTCTGCCAAATAGCTGGTTACATTCTGTACCTGCCTACTACTACCTGCCGTGAGTGAATGACTCACAGACTGCTGTTTGGTAGGTATGAATACATTGGGAGAAAGAAGCAGCAGAATACGTTTTCAATTGTGCGGTCTCTATTCTACGCGATATCTGAACTAACAAACAACCTGTTAAGCATTAACCTGAACTGACACGAAGAAACAATTTGATCCGCACAGTGTTGCCAAAATCATTAAAATTAAAATTTCCGTTACACAAAGCACAATAGTCCGTTTTATTGTACGTATAATAATTTTTCGTTCATCATATCGTAAGGAACACAATTATGTTGGGAAGTGTTCTATCAATTTTGCAACAGACCCAGACCTTGTCATCTAGTGGTTTCGTTTATGGACTTTTAGGTTTAACACTGATAAGGTAGGGGAGTAGTGGGGAAGGGGGTACAAGGGTACCTTAGAACATTGATAATAACATTTAATTAATAAAACGAAATTTATTTTCTCCACCTTTTATAAATTGCGAACACTATGACACACAGCTGTAATTTGTTTCTCGGCATTTGTGTACCGGGGCAGCTTTGAACAAAAAGAAGGGGACAGATTTGAACAAGATAGCAGCTTATCTCCCTACAGCTAAAAACTTACTGTTGAGCAGAAAAGTTATATTGAAACAAAGTTTATATTATGAAGAGTGTTTCAAGCATTTCAATTAGGCTATGTGTAAGGCTTTTTACAAAATATCTACGAGTTCAAAGTTTATGCAATCGTAATGGTTATGCAATCTTCATAGCACCACTATAAAGAAACAACCAAGCAAGTAAGTTCAAAGCTTATTAACAACTGCGTCGTTTATATTCTTTGTGGCTGGTAAAACCTTAGTTTACTTTCCGTACTTGTATTTAGAAGCATTTACTAAGAAAATAAGTGTTTTTGTAATAAAATTAAGGATGTGTTCAAAACTGCTCCAGCCAAGTTCAAAGCTACCTCACCCTTGTTCAAATCGACCCCCTAGGGGGGGGGGGGCACCTTTGAACAATAGCCTCCCAGTTCCTATCCTTGCTTTAAGGTGACAGTGAAGTACATCATTTTCTTCGGCGAGCTATATATGTTCCCATTCCTATGTTACTTATCTCTGAACAAATTCTGTGAGTGTGAGGAAGCAGAATTAAATTTGCCCAACAACGTGTTCAAATGTGCCCCCCTTTCCCCTGCACAGTTTTGACTGAGGGTTTCAAAGATTTTCCTTTATTTCATGAGCCAACTACAGAGATGGCACGTAGAGGTAAAGCTCTTGCCTCTTGTTTCCAGGAAGAGTGATTTCCAAAGGACTCCATCACTACAATATGTGACTATAGGCTATAATTGCACATAGAATCCAGAAATCAAACTTAGACAATTCCCATCTAGCTATAATTGGTATAAATGTAGGTTTAATTACATACATTTCGTATGCATTTCAACTCTTATCGCTGTGCGGTCCGTTTTTTTATGTAGGCCTAAGTCTTAATTCCTAAGTCATTCATACAATAGTATACCGTACTCTACATATAATAGAAATACTGCAAACGTTTATTTTTTCAAGAATTAAGACAAAAATTTAAAAAGAAAACTGGCCACACAGCGATATCAAGCGTAAAAACTGAGTTAGAGCCGAAGATTTGGTCCATATTGGTTTAGACTGGAAGTGGACAAACGAGATTAAGTGTCCTCTCCACTACCTGGCTTCATGTATTTATGAAATTTTCAATGGGATCAGTCAGTCCACTATCGCATTTAGATAGAGGTCATTGAGAATTTCCGAGCAGAAAAGGGATTTTTTTATTTTTCTCTGGCAACAGTGGTTAAGAATCAGCATTTAAAAAGAAGCAAAGCAAAAGTAACATAAAAAAGACAAAACACAGAATACATACAACAGAAAGAAAAGAAGCTTTTTACAAAGAAAAATCAATGTCACGATACCTAAGTTAAGATTTAGTCAGTTGTTAACTCGCAATGTAACAATAGTGATTAAAAGCAGCTTTCATTTTATTTTTTAATTCTATTTTCTCAGCAACACCTTCAACCATCACTTCTAGATAAAAAAAAAAAAAAAACGTTTAAGCCTTTTCGTCTTAAAATGACGCACACAAAAACTTTAAAAATTAGTGTGCAATGACCTCTTAAACAGTGTTTCTTCCAACAAATCTTCGACAGAGGGAGTTGAATGGAAAGTTACGGGGCTGCAGGGGGTATCAAACGTGACGTCATTAACTCAACCAAGGATATTAGAATGTGATAGAACAAAATTGTGAGACCTGAATCTGAGCATAACAGCGTTAGTCTGCCATCTTGGTATGGGTAACCAGATTTTAAAAGAGTAGGAAAGAGTTAAATTAAAAGTAATCACCTTGCAAAATCAAAATTTTATGCTTCTTTGTGTTGTTTAATTAATAATATATATTTAATCAAATTAACATTTCAATATGTAAAGTTACAAAAGTAGCATTTTCCTAAATTCTGGCTGTATCTACGAAGATGAAAACCTGGAGTTGGTACGTTCGGATTTAGGTTTTTCAATTTTCGCCTATCATCCAATTCTAATATCCTTGGTTAACTCTAAGACGTAACGTCTGACACAACCTAAGTAAGTTCTATTCACTTTGACGGGGGCGGGCAAATGAAGGAAACAGAAACACTTGCGACTAGCGACAGGAAGAGCACACGAGGCTGAGCCATTCTCGCGCATGCGCATTACTCCTTAAAAGTAAATATTACTTCCAAGCAGGTGCTTCTAGTTGCCAATTTACATATTGGTAAACGCTACACACACTAACACATTAGTGTCGGAACACTAATCTAAGGAATCCGGGATCGAACCCTTGTGTAGTTTCGTTTGATTTTTCTTTCTTAATGAAATTATCTTTTCTCTTTTTTATATATAAACGCATTGGGAAATTTAATAAAATTAGTGAACAAACGCATGTGGAGGTTAGATAAGTCAGCTACGGTATTTGTTTTATTGCAACAGACGATTAATTCGCGTTTTCACAATGTGCTGTTCCTGTCGCTAGTCACAAGTAACAGAAACTGGCTTCTTTTCTTCTTCTTTTAATCAATGTTTCCTAACATATACGCTAGGTGTCATTGAAAACTTGATTCAATCTTTTTGGCTTGATTTGTTAAGCTTGCATTAAATTGTCCCACTTGTGAAAGTAAAGCTTGATTCTCTTTCAAGTCAGGTTAAAATAACTATATGGAATTACTTCCTACATTTTCATAAATTTCTCATGTTATTTACTGAATTGAAGTTATCGTGATTTAACATCTATGATCTTGGTTATAGTGATTTAACATATTCTAGTCAGCAGTTTCCTGAATGTGAAACAATATAATTAATAAAAAAGAAGTGAGAAATGAGACATGATCAAGTTTTCAGTTCTATGATTCTCTCATGAAGGCTGAAGCAATACAAGAAAGATTTAATTGAGTTACATTTAAAGAAAATATTTTAATATCAAAGTTTTTTATATCACAGGACATGTTTTAATTTGTTCTAAATATGAAGCAATCTACATTTCGCCTTCAACTCTGTTTATATCTAAGTATATTATGTGAACATTGATAGAAGGGAGATATTAAGGAGAAAAAACTAAATTAGAATTTTCCCATGCGATTGTTTCTGTTAATGACATGCATACGAGACTCCTTAATGCGATAATTTTCACTGCATTTATACGCAATTCATGTAAACTTTACTTCAATATAGTTTTAAGAAAATTGAAAGATTTCTCACTACTGCTTGGTAATTGTAACATCTTGGGAGTCTACGCTAGAAGGAAAACTAAACTGTACTTTTTACATTTAAATACGCCAAGATTTGATCTTTAGTACACCATAAATAAACTAAAAGATGAGGACAAGATATAACGTTTAGTGGGCTAAATAAAACCTGTGTACATCTGCGTTATCATTATAAAATACTTTCAGAATTGAAGTCTCAGAAGCAATTATCCTGCTATTGACCAAGAGTAACTGAATCGTTGATCTTCTCATGTGTTAATACGTTCCTTACATGGAACTGCCAGTTCGCCGAATCTGTTAGATGGTGACAAACTTCTATATTGACATAGACATACAAAATGCTCACAGATTTGGTATATTTCATTGCTAAAGTCCATAGATGTTCTCCCACGGGATATCGAACCACACTTGCCTCAGGCAAAAGGGATAGTGACTGTGCTAGGTCGTGATTAACATACAGAAAACAATAATAAAAAACCTCTTTTATCTCACTTCCTTTGACTTACCACTATAGCTATCATTTTCCCAATGAAGCAAACTGTACTAAACAATGCTATTTTCATTTCTTTTTTGTAAACAAACTTTCGAGCGGCTTCCTTTGTCATCCACCACTAAGCCCATATAAAAATCTGATAACCTGAATATTAAGGAAGTATAATAGTTTATTGTTTTTCCATTCAGTAGAGATTTCTTTTAACTACAGAGGAAATTATGTTCTCAATTAACCGTTAAAAAAAATAGAAAGGACCTTTCGTTCCTCGCACAAACAGAAAGGATACAATATTTGACAAGGTTCTGTTAACCTCTTTAGACCGCAACCCTTAAGAAAATTCACAAGTGTACAAGTCATAGATAAAATAATTATAGAGAGTGAATTCTCAGTTTGAAATCTCGTCAGTGCCATCTGGTGTCAGTCCTGCCGAACTAGGAATAAAGTAATGCTAGTAATTGAGTAAACCATGCGTACTGCGCTTATAATCTGTTGCGGAAAAATAAGGTATATTAACAGATGTACCGTTATACATGCACAGTGCGATACGTGCATATGTCAAGAATTGAGACATAATAATAACAACTGTCCGCACAGCGATTACAAGCGAAAAAAATCTTAGTTAGGACTAAAAATTTTGTCAATTTTTTAATTAAAGAAATTGGGTGATTGAGGTTAAATCTGGGCATCTATCTTCCCCAATAGCACACATACGTGTTTTCAACGTTGATTTTAGGTTCATTTCGTTGATTAACCGTTATCGGTTGAAAAAAATACGCTTATTTCTAAATCATATTTCAACAAAGACGTAATTGCATTGATAACGTGTGTTCAATATGTTATTTTCAACTATGGTATATTAGATTTTGTTTAATGCATTTCTTACTAATGCTGTGTCAAAAATATAGTTAAAAACTAATTGAATGACACAAACTAGTTTTGGTGTTCTCATGTGCACGTTGGAAACGGATTGTATTTTAAACCATATTTCAACGAAGTTTTTCGTTGATACGACGTTAATGTGACGTACTTTCAATTATCATTCATACTATGTCCTACATTTCGTTTCACACTTGTATTTCTACTTTAATTGCTTAAACATTAAAAGCAAATACAGTGATAAAGGTAACGGATAAAATGAAACTAAATGTATGTATACCAATAAACAGCATTCGTGCTCTATTTGGGCCAACTAAACCCGTTTCTTCATCGTTTCTTCTCAACCATTATTCAACGTCGAATAAACTGTTGAACAGGCGGACATTTCAACACATTTACAACGTTATCATAACGTTTTGGTACTAACGTTTAATTCACGTATTTTCAACGTTTGTGTGCTACTGGGGTTTCGACACTAACCAATCACTCCCGTATCGCTACGTAGAACTCAATGGTTTACACAAAGATCAGAAAAAATATATATGTTTAATTCACTTGTAGAACAGCAATAATAAACGTAAAAGTGCTTCAAATCTAACAGGAGAAAATCTCGTCCCTCCCCCTCCCTCGAAACACACATTTGCTGTCTTAACTTGATCCAGATACCATAAACAAGAACTCTCCTGTATGTAAATGATTGAGTTGTTTCTTCACACGACAATAGCTAAGAATAAGAGTAATCTTGTTGGGAAATATGTAAAATATAAATCTATGTCATTGGAAAGCTGAGAAACAACAAAAAATTCTTCTTTTCTTTCTTTGAAAAAGAACACAAAACATTGATCACAACGGAACAGAACAAGAAATGTATGCAATGAACAATAACAATACGAAACATTTGCATATAACGTGTTAAAAAAAAATGAATTGCATACTCATATATATTTTCCAAGTGTGCGGAGTCGGAAATGCTTTGATAACAGTTCTCGCGAAAGAAAAGCCAGACCGCATTTTCTTTCTTTTCCTCTCCTCTGCGCGGATTCCATTTTAATGGTCCACTTTTTAATTTAAAGGAAGAAGAAAACGAAACCTCATACAATTTATGCGTGAGAAGAAAGATGACAGTTTGCTCCTAATTTGATTCAATTTATAATAATATGCAGGAGGCGACCTTGTACTCGTTCACATTTAGTTAGTTTTGTTAAAAAAGGACTTTCTCCTTCTTTATGCTACTTATTTAATTTGAACTTGCAACAAGAACTTGAGTGTATGAAAAATGGTAACAGGAATTGTATTAACTCCCGCACATTAGAGGAATATTAGGGCTCAGTTTCAAGCCCGCTTGCGTTGCTTGCGTTTAGAGTGAGTAGCCAATTGAAGCACGTGGTGTAGTTTTATTACGTGTTGTAACACGTGTTTCAATTGGCTATCACCCAAATCGCAAGGAGCGCAAGCGGGCTTGAAAATTAACCCTTAAATCTTAATTTCCAGTAATCTAGAAATGTGCCCCCGATGGGTGAGTGATAACTCTTTCTGCCTTGTGATATAGGGTCCAAGATTCGATACCCAGTGATGACAAGTATTTCGCAGGCTACTTTAATGTGTAGGTAATTTTAATCCGATGGAAGGCAATGGTAAACCATCCATGGTTCACTTCGTCCCGGGATCTTTGGCTCATAGACTTGCCTACGGGAAGAACATCTCCCCATACTGATCATCCTGCCTGGGGGTTTCTGCGATCTTCCTCAGTTTCACCAGACGAATGCTGAGATGATACCTTGACTACGTCTCTGGCCACTACTTTCTTCGTTCTCCGTCCTCTCTCCTACCCTATCCATCCTCTCCATTAAGGCTCTAAAGAAGTAAAAGGATTTCGAAATTATTGAAAGCTAAAGTAATGTTAAGGCGATGCGCACGCGCCAGGAACGGCATATGGGGGATGTGGGAGTAGCGTTTCACATGTTCTCGACTTGTGACACGAAGCAAATTGGGATGATCAGTCCCACACTCGACCGCCTTCACCTCCCAAGATGCCTAGGATTACCAAGAATACTCTGATAATCAATTTGATAGGGGCTGAGTTTATCTCAGCTCCAGACGTGGGGGCAGGGATTCCGCCAGGATTTTCAGTTTTTTGGGGGGGGGCAATGTAAAGTCAAAATTGGGAGTGTGTAAATGGAGTTTTGCACGGTTTCTATCGACTTCTAACCGCAATAATTTTAAAGTTGGGTGTAAATCGAGAATTTGGGGTGATGAAACCTTCCCACAGGGAGGGGTGCTGGCGAATTCACTGCATGGGAACACTGCAGAAAAGTCTCCAATAAGAGAAAGTACAGCTTCTAAAATAAAAATATTCCTGGAATCTTCCCAAACAGATATGGATCAGAAAATTCCTGGACTATTCCACGCATAGGCTACTCCATACTCCTCAAGAAATAGACCTATCTCCCGAATTCAGTAGGAGCATGGACTGTGGCGGAAATTTTAAAAACTGAATTCCACCATACAGGGTTGACTGAATGAATTGTAACGTCGTAAACCAGCTGGTGAACTTCTAAGGAAAGAGAGACTTACATATTTCTGGTAAAATGAGTTCCCAAGCATTCCATTCACTGGACATCATGGGACTTGAACCGTAACCACGCGCAACTGAAAGCTAGCGTGCTAACCAGAGACTCTGCCAGATCCCCAAATTCTCGAGCAACTACCGTCCCCGAAGTTACATATTTACAGTTAAAAATGGAAAGAAACCTGGTAAAACCAAAGAAATTAATAAGAAGTGCCTCTTGCTATACTGTGCATAGTATTCAAAAAGATTTGTGCTGCCATCTGACGAGTAGGTCAGCAAACGGGAATGAGATCACGTGATACCGCCGAGAAATGCTATTGGCGGGAAATTATCAATTTTCATTAGCTAAGATGTGAATGAAGTTTTCGACCATAATAGACGTTACGTTTCATAAAATGTTTAATAAATTTAATATTGTTTACGTTCTATATTGGTTTATTTTTTTTTTATTTAGAAATAAGTTGCGTTTTATCTCACCTATGCCCTCCATCTTGATTTTATATCAATTATCATCTGTACGATGTAAAAGAGTTCTTCCAAGGTACTTACAAGTTCTTCTTCTTCTTCTTCGTTCAGTTACATAGATAAAGAATGACGATTGGTTGGTTAGAAACAAGGATGTTCTAATAGAAGATTTGCTTGTAGCTATCTCATGCGCAGAGAAAGAATGAAGCCAAAAACAACTGAGCATCGATCAAGACGACGTACCTAATTGGTTAACGAACAACTAGAGAGCTTGTTTCCATCTTTGTTAGCCGAAAACAATGTTCCTGATTAGAGTACATAAGTGAACTGGACGGAAGTAAGTTGTGACGTTTAGCTTCATGTTCTTGGCAAAATCGCATATCCTCTATGAGAATATCCTTCGTAAGAAACTAAAGGCATCAAATCTGGCTGCCACTGTCGCTACTATCGAGCACTGGTAGAGGCATCTAGAGGTATACGTGAGAACTTCTACCAATCACTTCCTATTATTTTCATTGGTTAATCTGCTCAAATTGAAGAACCTAACAGAATTCCTTGTTTTAACCCCTTGGTCAACCTGGGAATGAGCACTGTTGAGCAACGAAATTAAACGGAAGCTATCATTATCTAGGGATAGTCAAAACGGGCCTTGAGCCCTATTCCCGTCGCCGACTGACCACAGAACGATATGTGATTCTGATCGCGGGCTCAGAATAAAACTGGAAATGGAACTCCATATATATAACTGAATCAAAAAGGAATTTGTGGTGCCATCTGACGTATTGGACCGCCTACTCTGGAATAAGGCCTCGTAACAGTGATGCGAAATCATCATACGAAATATTGCAAAGCCCGGGCTTACACACACGTGTCAGTAGTATTGTAATTGAATGTGAAAATGTCGATATTACATTTCTCTTATTGATCTGTGGATAAATTTTGAAAGTCTACTCTCTATATCACGTAATGACATGTCGGGAACAACCCCTCTCCCCTGGGGAGCCTATCCTCGATAAGTAGTGACGTTAGTCAGAGCGCGGTTCTCGACAGAGCAATAAGTGTAGCAACGACTTTTCCGCATACAACTTCGATCCTAGCGACATCCGTTTGTCGACCCGTCGTCTGCAATACTTTGATTCATGTTGATCCTGTAACACTGTATCTCGAGGCCTTATTCCAGACAAGGTGGTTGGGTGCGTCAAATGGCTACACAAGCTCTTTTTGATTCTCTGAGTAATATAGGGAGTTTCGGTTCTACTTTTATTCTGTGGTTAGTCCGCGATCAGACTCACGTATTCACTCCATCTGAATCGAGATTCGCTTTTCCGAAACTTGAAGTTGTTGTGAATTCGAGATCGGCAATATGGAATCCAGATTCGAATCTTGGTGTTGAGAACAAAGATCCAACATTTGAGTTATAAATCGAAACCGAAACTTGAGATCTGGATTAGAGATCTGAAAAGTGGGATGCGGATCTATAAGTTATAGTATATATGGGCGCTGTAGCTCCGGTAAAAGTTAGAAATATTCATTTGAGTAACTTTTGGCTTGATAAATTATTAAAATCGACCAAAGAGACAGAGCGGGGACTGGACAATTAACTTCCGGAACTTACCAATATTACAATTAGGTAAAATATTCCCTACTCACTTATCTAGGTGCTTTTTTATTATTAAATAAGCACTTTCCATCATATTAAAAAGGGATATACGCCGCTTGGCACAGACATAGGTACTATTTGCAGTATAGCCCATTTCCAGTTTATCAAGTAACGTTCATGAGCAATTTCCCGCCTCCACCGGGGGCGGACATTAGCGGACAGCCCCCGTGTCGGATATTCATCGTTGGTCCACCAGCGGACAGCTACTATATCAGATATCCGACAGAGAACAATGGCAAATAACGGTTTGCCTAACGGACTAGCAGAGCGTCAGGATTTCTGGCGGGCCAACAGGGGCTCGTCAGCGTGTGACGGCGGCATTTGGTGGTTTTACGACTGTTACATTCAAAATTCCGCTTTTGGCGGAAGAGATACGGTATTAGTCTAATTCCTCTACGGAGTCGACAGCGTCCCACCGAATACGAGGGAAAACCGTTTTGCTTATGGGAAAACCGTTTCCCTCATTTTGTAGAATAATACCACAAAATAAACCAGGACAACGAACCAACTAACCAAGGGAAAAACAATTTCAGTCCTTGGAAAAATTAGGAACGACCTTGATGGAAGTATTATCACTAGATGACTCTGTGTTGTAATTTGTTTTCAAGTTAATAAGGTAATAGTGTGCAAGTTCCCAAGCTTTGCATGAAATTATAAATTAGTACAAAATACGTTACACATTGTAAAAAAAGACACACACACACCATATTCCTAATTAAGTCATTTTGCTGTAAAAAATAATTATACAATTTTCTTCATTTCAAATTAAATTTACAGAACAATTATTCATTACCTCTATATGGTTAAATGAAGACGTGAAGTACGTGGGCAATAGTCTGTGGTGAGCAAATAGTATGTGTTCTTTTAAGGACACTTTACGTTCCAGTACAAAGATTCACATCGACGACTAGCGAGCACCTTTGGATCTTTCACTTATGTTACACATATTCAGCGTACCAAGAAAGGAAAGAAAAAATAACTCCTTTTTGAATCATTTCACACTTCGCTGAAGTCTCACACAATATTGCAAAGTCAACAAGTTTCGAAAAGCATACCAAGAAAAAGAAAAGAAAGGAAATCTGCTACTTCTAACTAAACATTGTTCGCAAGAGTCTGTGTGTATGTACTGTACTCGTTGAATTGTCGGTGGCAGTGCGTACCGTTAAACTCAAACAGCTGACGATCTGCTTGTTGTAATAAGCCGCTCACTCACAGTGAAGTCATTGAAGACGATAGTGATGGTGGCGGTGATGATGGTCACAGCTCCTCCTGTCGGTTGTTATTGTGAAATGTGTGTTACTACGGGAATGTGCGGGAATGTTTTTTGTTGTGGCCGTTGAGAGAGAGAGAAAAAGTTGTGGTTTGTTTTAAGAAGTTCATAAACTTACTGAAGTGTGCTTGTTTTCTCTTCTTTTTGGAGTTTTGCCTCCTAAACCAATGAAGAGATGCTGTAAGGTGATCAGGATTTCTAGTGTTAGAAACCTCAGAAATTTCAAAACGAGGGCATTAAGGATTTTGGTTGAAAGCTGCATATTGGTAAGTTGTTTGGAACAAAAGCAGTTTAGTGTATACACAAATCAACCTATTGAATCATAAACAAAAAGAAGAACAGAATGAAATTGAAGAAAAAAAGCGATCAAATTATTTTTCGGGTGATTTTTTCTGTCTTCGACCAGTGATGTTTCATCCATAGCTCGTTATCTCTCGGATCTAAAGAAAATCGATAAAATTATTTAAATGGAACAATATTTAAATTCATACAAATTAAAATCTCAAATATAAAGTAACAGTGAAATGTAAACACTTTCAAACGATTCATAGTTTAAAAATCATATACAGTAACAAGATGTACACCGCTGTAAAATGTAGTTAGTCTGTTTTTCTTTCCAAGAATCTAATGTTCAGTAAACAACGCTGTTACATCGTATTTTCAAATTAATTTGCGACTTGCAAAAGCCTGAGCATCTCTCTGAGCTAGGCTATATGTAAAAAGTGAGTTTTGTTCAAGTTGCCTACACAATTTTATTGCCGAGCAAGGACGTACCCTGAAATTTAATTTGGGGAGATCCCAGGACCAGACTTAGATATTTTACACCTAAAATTAGACAAATTTTGCACAGAAGTTGAAAGTTTGGGAGGGAACTTCGATCACCTGAACGCACTGGATATGTTTCGGATTTTACAAACATCAATTAAATTTTACGAAGGTTAAAACAACGTTTATAGAACGAACTACAGATTGTCAGACATAGCGTCATTGACAACCATGGCTATTACAATAATTAGATAATAGGCTAAAATTGAAAAACCCGAACGTACCAACTTCTGCCTCCCATCTTGATGACCTCTATCTAAAAACTATACTGGGCTGACTGCTACCATTGAAAATTCCATAAATATTTAAAGCCACTGAGCGGAGAGGACACTTTATCTCGTGTGTCCACTTCCAGTCTAAACCAATATGGACCAAATTTTCGGTTCTCAGTTTTTTACACTTGATATTGCTGTGCGGCCCGTTTTTTTTTTTTTTAATTTATGTCTTAATTCTTGCTGAAAACGTAAATATTATTTGCAGTATTTTCTATTATATGCAGAGTACGGTATACTATTATATAAATAACTCAGGAACTAAAAGAAATCTATGAACGAGTCACACAGAGATAAGAAGCATATAGAACTGAATTAGTACTGGAAATGTGGTCCACATTGCATTAGATTGGAAATGGACAAACGAGTTTAATTAAATATTTCCTCTGGTATGTATCTTTTGATACTAAACAGTCACTCCAGTATCGTTACGTAGAGCTCTATGGTCAGAATTTAGGAGAGTGCTATTTATTCGTAACTTTACATATTGATATGCTAGTTTAGTTAAACGGTTAAATGTATACTATTAAAGTAAACAACACAAAAAAGAGTAAAGTCTCAGTTTTGCTAGCTGATCAGTTTTATTTTCTCTTTCCTATCTTTTAAATTCCGACTGTGCTCACCAAGATGGCAAGTAACGTTATTATGTTCGTTATTCTAATATTCATGATTAAGTCAATGACGTCACGTCTGACACAACCTATAGCTACTTCTATAAATTTTGGGTGAAAGTACTTCATTTTATTGTATTGAAAAAAATCTTCACAGCTTCAAACAAAGAGCTCTGCGTAACGATACTGGAGTGACTGCTTATTGCTGACAGATAGTCGCCAGAGCAAATATTTAAGCCCATTTGGCCATTTCAAGTGTAATCTGATGTGAACCAATTATTCAATTCTGACTCATGTTTATACTCTTATCGCTGTGCGTCCCGTTTTCTGATTTGAATCTTAATTTCTGAGTTATTCATATGATAGTATACCGCACTCTGCACATAATAGAAAATTCTGCAAATAATATTTACTTTTTGCAGGAATTAAGACATAAATCAGAAAACGGGGCGCACAGCGATATCAAGCGTAAAAACTTAGTTAGAACCAAAAGTTTGGTCCATATTGGTTTAGACTGGAAGTGGACAAACGAGATTAAGTGTTCTCTCCGCTCCTTAGCTTCATATAGTAATGTAATTTTCAATGGCAGCAGTCAGTCCAGTATTGCTTTTAGATAGAGGTCATTGGCTTCAAATGGTCAGTCCATTTGTAACGAAAGCTAGCGTCTGAACCGAAGGCGTCCGTCTCGTCAGAGTATAATAACGGAAGTAACATCACAGGAAGTAAGTTATAAGAAGAAAAATCAAACCTGACCGTTAACGTGTCTGTGCTCGCTTAAGCAATTTTGACACTGGATATCCGTGAAACATGCATAGATAGTTGACAATGAAAAAAGAAACAAAAAGGAGCTTTAATTCATAAGTAGTAACAAGAAAAAGTAATGTTGTTGTAAAAGGAAAAAAAAGAAAGGTTGGAATCAAAGTCGAGCCTTCCGGTTAGCGATCCTGCGCTCTACCACTTGTTATCCCTTCTTTACATTACTAACATCTTAGCATGGTTAACGTTAACTGAATACGTTTTAGTAATGTAAACGGTTTTTACCGTTCACACGGGTTTCAAATTTAACCAGCGTCAACTTACGACGGTTATCTTCTTACGCTAGTTATCTAAACGAAAGATGGCCGTTAAGCGCAGCTCACTTGGTGAGTTTATTTCTTTCTCTATCGAAATATACAGCATCCTAGTGGTGCTTATGACTTTTAAAGTATAAAAGAATTATGGCAGAACTAATCTATAAAATGTTACGCCACAATCAATTCATTTATGTTCAGTGTTTTATAATTTAAACCTCTACCATGTAACCTTAGAGTATGGAGAAAGGAGATTCCTTACTCTAAGCCTGTAACCCGTTTCTTTACTGGCAATGGCAGTACAAGCACGAAAACCAAGTTAAGTTTCGTAGTCTAAACGGAATTTTAACGGACAACTGCAAGGAATCGCTTTCAAATATATATTTAAGTCACAACTCCTGTTCAACATAGGCCCTGACCGACACCTTCTCGAATCCTTTTCCCTCCCCTATTCAGGCTGAGCCTTAGATGTCTTAAGACCATAAATAAATTCCTGTTCACTGTGGAACACATGTTACGGTGACGTTACCTCCGTTAACTCGGGAGAGACAGACTTACCAAAGCAGATTAGAGAGAAACAGATTTCAAATTTGAGCTCTGTTACTTCCATTTATTTGTCCTATTTTTGATTGCATAGAGATACTAGCTTCCCTTATAGTTTTTTTCTTTCGCTATATGGACTGATCTGCTGGGAACGTTAATGCAACGAAGGCAAATAGAGAAACTGACAGCAGGCTTCAGTAGCAAATGCTGTGAAAGCTTACACAAGAACTTCGTCCTTCTGTCGACATCTTTCAACTCAGGAACTATTAGGGCTAGGGAGGTAGTAGAGGTATCGTTGGAAAGGTCTCGTCGAGACGGGTTCAAACGCTCATAGATCATATATTTTGCAGGGGCGGTGGAAGAGATAGAGGGAATTTATAACTTAGGAACAACTATGGCTAGGAAAGTGGTTGATGTTTCGTTGGGAAGGTCTCGCCGCAACTTTTCCAACGTAACATTGATCATTAAAATAGGATGCTCGTTGCTGAAGCCTGGCGGTAGCTCATATGCACAGGTCCCCCGACTGGGCTTCTCGTTACTTGTTTATATTACATACTTAAGCTCATAGTTGTTGAACCTCACGAGGACGATCTTATCTTCACGTACCTCACAGCGTGAGGCTGAGTTACAACGAACGTGGTGCATTTCACAAACGTTCGTAAAATAATTTAATGAGTCGTTACTTGGCGAATTTAATGAATTTTAATGCTCTTTTAAAGTTACTTAACGAAACATTAAGTCAGGGATTCTGCTAGAATTTTGAGTTTGATGGAAACTAAAACCATAATTGGGAGTCTGTATAGAATTTCTTAGAGTTTCTATCAATTTTTAACAGTAAATATTTTAAAGTTGAGTGAATGTGCTCAATAACTTGGGGATTGATAATTCCATATTGGGGGGCTGGTCTCCTTGGATTAAATAATGAACGAGTGTTAGTGAAACTCACCAAAAGAGAGGCTAAATCAAGCTGAGATCGAAGTGAGAATGAGAGAGAACAGCGACGTTGGCAACGCTGAACGTATATGCTTGAAATAAGTACATAAAGCTCGTATTCCCTTAAATGAATATATTAACATCAACGTCCTTGATATTTTGCATGAAATCTAGCGTTCTAGGCTAAACTAACGTTGTATTAACATTCATTTCTTTAGTTTACTATGGTTCGCTGTGTCCTTAAATCCTGCAACATTAACTCATTTCTCGCCGTCATGCAATGATGAAATTTTGCATAGCGGGTAAGTCGGGTGACAATACAATACTCCATTATTACTTTCATATATTTCTATATAATTTAAAAGCATATTTTAATATATATTTTTTAAATATGGACTTCTTAATCCTAAAATAAATACTAACCTGCAACGATATTGTGTTTCGACTAGTTGTAGAACACTTTAGGATTTGGGTCACTAAACATTAGCTTGAGGAAAAGTATCCAAACACCTAAATAACTCGAAAAAAAAAAACTTTTCAAACACATACTTTTCGTAAACCATTCGTACTAAAAAGTAAAGAAGAATTTTGTTTATGCATTACTGAAAAGAAAAGAATGGGTCGCGCCAATTCTAGAATTTATAAAGTGACTGTATATAAGAGGATGCCCCATGATTTTCTTTTAGTCATGCATAAACAATTTTTTTTTTACTTTTTACTACGAATTGTTTAACAAAAGCATATCTTTAAAAGTTATTTTTAAAAATTATTTTATTAAAGATTCAATTTATATCAATTTTAATAATTCTATTCATATAAATGCAGTACATGTACTGTTTAAGGCTTTATTTACGCATATCTATTCAGGGATTCTGCCAGATTGCACAAATAGGGGATTTTTTTATGCTTGTAAATCAATCGAAACCTTACAAAAACTATATTTTAAATTCGGCTAACACCCTCAATGTTGACTTTGTACCCCGCAAACAGAGAATGCTGGCAGCAACCCTGGTTGTAATCAATTATGGTTGATGATGAATAGTGACCTGCTCACAGACAAGTATATGACCCGAGGGTTCATTGCACGACGTGAAGTAAAAGCGGTTGTTCATTGTCTTCCAACGGATAGAAATTCCTTCTTAAGGTCACAACTAACATTTTCAAGTGGATTCCGAACCACTATGTTTTCCTCCCATAGAGAATGGAACCCGAAGCTCTTTGATCATTTAAAGATGAGCGAACCCACTCGTCCGCTGGAGACTAAGATATTTACGATAATATAAATATTTAAGTCACTTATGATTACGTTAGAACAAACGTTATTGGAACCTACTACAATGCGGAGTGAAGGTAACGATGCATTACATTTTTTTCCTTCGTTAAAACTGCCGTTAAAATTGATACTTTAAGAATATGGTCAATACACTTGAAGGTCATTTTTGTCCGTTAGAACTGTGAATGTGGAACCAAGCATAATTGTTTGACCTTTACACTACACGTTTCAATAGGATTTGAAGTAATCTTCTATTCCTATCCACTGTTAAATATTATTCAGCCATTCTCTTGGGATAAAGTTTCCACTTAGCGAAATGAAAAGTTACTAAGAATGTGGAGAGTACAAAGCCTGCGTCGTAGTAAGTGTGAAAATGATAAAATGTTACCGTTATTAAAAGTTGGAAAGTTCAACCCTATAAAGCGATGAAAGGTAGGAAGAAACAAGAAATAACAACTAGAAATCCAAGAAACAACAAGAAAGTGCTAATGGCTAGAAGGCTGGCTCAACAAATGAGGATACTGAAGAGCTTAAAAATTACGAAGAATATCTGAATCTTGAAACAAATAGCAAAGAGGAAGATAATATTGTAATTAAAACAAAACCTAAAGCCAGAAAGGGTTCAAAAGAACATTGCTTTTATTGAAAAGTTATAATAAGAATCTTTTATAACTTTGTCATGCATCTTCCTCCGGAAATCACAATATAATCATATTCTTCTAGCAATACTTCAATTATATTATAATTTTCACACTTACCATCCATGTTTTCAACTTTCTACAGTGAAATGTTGCATACAGTATTTCTTCGATCATTGATTAGTCTGGAGACGAAAGTATAAGCTCACAGATAGTTCTTTCTGGACTTAGCACATCACATTCAATAGGACAGATATGGTTCCGGACCAGAATTTCTGTTCAAAGCCAAAACGTTCCTTCGTTAGAAAAAAATTCTAATTTGATATTGTTTATAATGAATATGAGTAAAAAAGTATATGCAAGTATCAACCTAATTTGTCTAACACCGACTCGTGATTTACAAATCCTGCATAAAGCAATTCCCTCGATTCCTCATTGCAAAGAGAACACGAGAAAAAATGTTATTTCTTAAAAACAAATTAGTTGCAACGTACAGCATACTACTATAGATATAGGTTCATAATGCTAACTTGTATGTCGAAATTCCTTGCATTCCATGAAATGTTTTATCTTGTATATCACTGGTTCCGTATTGCGTAAAAGATTGCCTACTTCAGTCAGGTTTTTCCTTCACACCAATAAATAACTTTATTACGACCACTGAGTCAGCATTTCTTTGTCTTGTTCCTAAGGTAGAAAAAGAAAACAAGTATATATTTTTTTCTGTACAATCTGCTTGTCCTTCTTTGAATTCTGTATTGGGAGCATAATCATCCTTGATCTTATTTGGTAACAACAGTCTTCGCAATTATTTGACCTTCGCTCACACTATGACATACAATTTTCAGCAACTTACTCAGGGACGATTGCACAAAACATTTTTACTTTGAGTTAATTTAGGCCGGCTTTACTTGCAGGCGATTGCCGGTTACTCATGATTTCTATAAGTAGCTAATAGAAACTTGTGTTACACATAGAACACATACTTTAACACGTGTTTCAATTGGCTATTCAGCAAAAATCGTAAGGAAAACACTCAATGAGCGCCTGTATGAAAAGCCAGTCTTAATCCACGAGTCAAAGATGAAATGATTGTAGATAGGATAATCCTTTAACTCAATCTATAATTTCTTTTATGTCACTTGGTGTCTGTTCAGCCGAAATAATGCTAGTATGCAAGGACTATTTTTCCATTCGATTAAAAAAAACTGAGTGCAAGTTGAGCATCTGATACTTCACCTCAAGGGTCTGCTATAGCTTAAAAGTGTACTCATTGAACGTGGCTTACTACTTACTAGCATTACTTGATTCCTAGTTCGCTTAACTGACACCAGGTGAAATGAAAGATCCAGAAAATGTTGATTTGCTATATATAATAATTTTATCTATGGATTGAATTAAATCGAGATTAAAATGCAACTGGCTCTAAAAGAGAAACCATAGAGTTAGGAATATAAATAGAGGGAACCTTATGCTGTTTTATTGGAGAGGGAAATTAAGCCAAGAGACGGAAGGGACGAAGCATTTCGACCATCTTGTGTGGCCCCATATTCAGAGACCCTCTTTTCCGAGTATTGCCTCTCTCAGGTGCACTCATCATCCTCTATGGGAAAGGGCAATCCTCACAGTACTCGGTATAGAGGGACTCTAATGGGGCCACACAAGATGGCTGCCGATGAACTGAATTTGGCTTCATGTGACGTCATGTATGTTCTCTCTATTTTCTTCCTAACTCTATGAGAGAAACAAATATTTCCCTTAATACTTACGTTTTTTTAGAAGTATTTTCAAGAAAAATTCTTAACAGAGTATGAAATAAAAATTTGATTGATGAAATCTGTTAAAATCTTTCGTCACTTTTCTTTAAAAGATCAGCTAATTGGAAGCATGGAATGTTATTGAGAATATCATGTCTTTCAGTTTACAAGAATATTCAAAGAACACTTATATATTTCTCCACTATTTTTGCGTTCACTTTGCTGCCAAGAGTCATCTGTTCGATCCCCGTCCGATCCATATGAGTTTCTTTACACTGTTCAGGTCCTTTGTAGCCGCGTTGCTCGATTATGACTTTAATATCGCACTAAACAAACTGAAAAATAGAAACTTCTAATTAACTTAGAAGCCGCTAACATTTTAAAACAAATGTAAGATGATACTAATTGAGATAATTTACTGGCCAAATCTATTACAGTAAGTTAAAATTCTGTCTGTATGTCATTATAGTAATCTTCGCAGCAGAGAAAGCTCATATTCTATACTTGGTAACAACACGTACACCATACAAGTCCAACATGCGCACTGAATGACAATAATTCGTGAAGTAAAAACGAAATACATGATGAGTCCTCAAGTTAACAACGTTTGACCTCTTGTTCATGTGTTCATCATTTGACAACAGAGAGATTCGTGGTTTTCACCAACCTTCGCTAAGAATTTAACGAATTTTAATGCTCTTAAATTACTAGTTATAAACGAAGATGAGTGAAACCTACCATTTATTTAATTCCAACATGTTAAACTTTGTGCAATATAGAGAAGGTCGTAAAAAACTGTTTCCAAACTGAAGGAAAAGTTATAGTCGAGGCAAGAAAAATGAGATGCATTAGTTCTGCAGATGATATGACTGTTCCTGAAAAGAATAAGACATTATTTAACAAGACATTTAAACAGTTGCATAGAAGCTATCAGGATTATAGAATGAAAATAAACACGAAGAAAATTAAATGGATGATAATTGGAAGAAATTGGAAGACAGCTGAACTTGCTCTGGAGAAACTGACGCTTTCGGCAGAACACCGGTGATGGTGTTGATGAATCAACACCGTTGCACCAAACTACCCCAAGCTTTTCAAGATTGCTTTTCTGACCATAGGAATATCGTAGGTACGTTAGGTCCCAATATACACTGAGTGAGCATATATAACCTTGATTCTAGAATTACCGAAATGCTTTCAATCCCAAACCAACGGGCGGGTTTACCTCCTGCTAAATTAACCTATAAATATTATCTTAATTAAAATTAAACCGCTCCCGTTCCAGTTCCACAACATACGGTTCCCACTTGTCCTTCACTCAAACTTCCGTTAGAAGAGTAACAGTTTCTCGATTCGTTCCATTTGAAAGAGAATTCCCTCAATTATACTGCTACATATAATCTGGCGATCATAATTGATTTTTCCATGTAAACTCGTACAATTTTAACACTTTATGGCCACGTTAGTAGCGAATCCAGTGACCTCTTTCTCCTCGCTATGTGGAATTAAGTGCATACTTTATAACGTTAGTCGTACTAATAATATCAAGTATTTATGTATTTAATAAATAATACACTTAGGTACATGTTTATGTGTTTTCTTTAATACTTCGCTAGTACACTTAGATGTTAGATTCATGGAACATTTTACAAAGTTGTATAATCTGGTAGTTGTATAGTCGTAGTAGTGTTATTAAGTGTTGCAGTGTTTTATATAATAGTTTTACATCAAGAAAATTCGAAATTAACTGTGATAACATCAAATGCGACAGTGACAAGAGAGTTAAGAGTGACTGACAGCTATGGCGGACAGAAACCATAGCAACCAATAAATAACTGACCTTAAAATATCAATTATTAAGACTGTTAGACTGTAAAACTATATTATATTATAAATATTATAATAAAACAGCAATTATTAAAACAAACGCGCAATGGATGGGCATAATTAGCCATTTCCGCGCTAGACTACAAAATACGAATATGAATGTATAATCTGGTAACGTCAAGCTAATACATCTGGCAGTCACAACTTATATCATAGAGTTAGGAATATAAATAGAGGGGACATTAGGCTGTTTTGTTGGAGAGGGGAATGAAGACAAGAGACGGAAGGGACGAGTCATTTCGGCCATATTGACTGGCCCCATATTTAGAGACCCTCTTTTCCGAGTATTGCCTCTCTGAGGTGCACTCATCTTCCTATCGAAAAAGGCAATCCTCACAGTACTCGGAGTACTCTAATGGGGCCACACAAGATGGCTGCCACTGAACCGTAATTTGGCTCCATATGACGTCATGTATGTACTCTCTATTTTCTTCCTAACTCTATGACTTATATGTTACTCAGCGTGTTCTATATAATTGTTTCAATAGAAGCTTCTATTAAATCTTTACGTAGCCGAGACTCAGTTATGACAGGGTGGTATTTAAAGTTCAACCTATGCAAACCTTTGAAATCTGCATTATCATATAATAATTGTATTTCCACACATTCAATTAACGATGCCTTATTATGTTAAGTATACTTCAATATAAATTTTAGATGGACAGTTCCTCCACATTTGGTAACCATACTTCGCTTATCTTGGATACACATCATACTACATTTGTTGTAGTACATATACCCCAAATTATCTGTCATAATTCAAATTGTTTCCATTCTGATATTACAGTTCATCTCACATAATTCAATGACTGAATAGAGAACATACTTTTGCTCAATTACAGCAATAATCATAGCAATTCTCATGATTTTGTATTGTATCTCTAATTGCTAATCTAGAACCAACCAAGTTTACACAACTAATTGTATAAATATGCAAACATTCGTATTCGTATTTATATTTTGTGGTCTATCGCGGAAATGGCTAATTATGCCCATCCATTGCGCGTTTGTTTTAATAATTGCTGTTTTATTATAATATTTATAATATAATATAATTTTACAGTCTAACAGTCTTAATAATTGATGTTTTGTTCAGTTATTTATTGGTTGCTACGGTTTCTGTCCGCCATAGTTGTCAGTCACTCTTAACTCTCTTGTCACTGTCGCATTTGACGTTATCACAGTTAATTTTGAATTTTTATGATGTAAAACTATTATATAAAACACTGCAACAACAATTCAAATCTCAAATATCCAAGATTTATATAAAAATAGTTGCACACTCCATTCTGTAAGATTCTATCATTATGGAGCATTTATTTTAAATTTATACGAAAGATTGGTTAGGTATTTCCATATTATATACCTTACAAGACTTAGGAAGTGAACCCATCAACCATGTTCTATGTATCTGCGTGTACATAGCATAGATAAGAGGTCTTACGAAAGAACGCGTGGTTGTAAGGACCACTTAACACGTAAGCATTCATTCTACGATAAATCGTAGTGCTAGCAAAAATTGCTACCGTATCAAAGAAAAAAAAATGCTTCTATAGGGCAAGATGCTGTGCTGTTATTCCATAATGATTTTGATGGATATGCTAAGAAAAATGCTATGATATATCGTAGCACAAGTGTTTCCGTGTCAAAGTGGGGCTTAGTCCTGACATGTATAGTAAGTAATGATAGTGATAGCTGTACTGTCTGGAAGCAGGTCAATGAGCCGTAGATTCCTGGGTAAGGTCAATTCGTGGTGATTTGCATTTGCTTTCCATCGAATTAATTTCTATGGACGGGACCTGGAGTTAAATTTGGCTCCGAATCACTTGTGTTTCCCACCAGACATCGAACTTAAGACACTTTGATTAGAAGATAGCAAGAATAACACTCATGTATCGGGGACACAGTAAATCAGATGAAGTAAACTGACTTTTTTGACTGAACAGGTTCTGGAAAAAAGTAGGTACGTGATCGAGCTTTCTTGGTAGTATGGGGCATTCGGGAATCCTAACTTAATTTCCGTAAATCGTAACTAATTAAAATTCCGCATTTTCCCGGTATTTCAATAACCGGAAATACCAAAGTTTGCAATCACCAAAAGGACATGTTGATTCCAGAAATTGGATTCCAATTTTGAAATGTTTCAAATTTCCAAACACCTCTAAAAGATTTTGTAGAGGTTTTTTTCATAGTACTCAGCGAGTGAATATACTTGAATATCAGAATTTGTGCTACCTTTTAGAAAAGATGTTTACTGTCTACGTTTTCATTAGTATTATTTTGATCTTTAAACGCGATTTATTTTGTAAGGTAAGTTTATTCTGTACTATATATATATATACGGTTTTTCACAGACTGGATAAGATAAGATAAAATGAATTTTATGGGCGGTAACAGCAATTCACAGACTCGAAATAAACCTAAATCCTCAGGTTGGAAATGTGGGGGGAAGCCAAGTTTGGGCGGAAAAGGAATGTAAGGGAAGGGGGGTGAAAATGTGTGAAAATAAGAGAAACTAGGGTTACTTATTTCACACACAAAAAAAGTGGCTGGCTTTCGCCGATCAGGTATGTTCAATAAGCTTCTATTCAATTCAATTCAATTAAAAAAAAGGTTTAATGATATTTGATGCAGTATTTCGTTTTCACTGTGCATTTTTTCTACGTGTATCGTAAACTGAACCAGCACGGAAAGGTCCTTAAAATGCTAATCGGAATCACTGCATCTGTTCATAAGTTTTGGCTGGACAAACAATCAAAAAGTTCTTCTAGGCTACGAATTAAATAGAGAATATTTTCTCTTTTAAAGTCGATTAAATGAGTTTCAGGTATTTTTACTGGCCTCAGTGATAATTGCTGAGGCTATTAGATGATCATTTAATGGATTTTTTGAGTGAGAGTAAAAGCCATAAAAATGCTGCTACAGCCGTTGTTAGACACTTTCAACTGCTCTTCTAAACAAAAGAATTACTTCTGTTAATTAATCCATATTAGCACGTGACATCGATAATAGACAGACACAAAGACTATACAACGTTCACAGTACAATAATGGCAACTTTAAGATTATGTATTGATTTCAGTCAAATGGAACAGCAGTGCTAAACACCAGAGGAAAAATAAAAGATGGTGGAAGGTTGAGAAAAGAAATAGTCCATTAAAAAATGACGATTGAAAGTGAGTTTTTGACATCCTAATGGGAAACATGTTACATACCAATTGATCTACTGATTAACTGTAATGGAAGATTTTTGCGGTTACACAATAATTCTATTGAAGTGAAAGTTATATTTAATACTTTTTTTTTCTTTTCCTAAAGAGATATTTTTAACTGCAGTGCTTAGCTATTTGTTGGAAGTCATTGATGCGTTTAGTTTTTACATGCATATTTCTTCATTGCATGTTATGTGTGTAAAGATAAACGTAATGTTTTATCTTTTTTAGTGTGGTGCCGGTTGGATTTGTGTAATCGTTAATTTTTTTAAAAAAATATTTTGAGATTTATGATTGCTGTTTATGAATTCGTTTTGTAGTATTTTATTCATCAAAGGTTCTCATTGATTTCAATAGAGTGCAACAGATTCTTAACTTTACTTTGATTTCAGACAACCTTATCTTTGAAATTAATAAATCTATGCTTTAGCCTGGTAGGTTACACCAGTATTCGCTTTGTATTCGAGGGCGGAATTATAATCAGGTTTTTCAGTTTGAGGAGGTGTGAAGTCAAATGTGGGAGGCTGTAAGTAGAGTTTTGTATGTTTTTTATTGAATTTTAACAAAGTTTTAAAGTTGTGTGTGTGTGTGGTGGGGGGGGGGGGGGGGGCTTGAGAATTCGGAGGGATACCAGTACCACCGCCTTTTTTTTAGTGAGTGCCGCATACACAGGTTTCTTTCGCAACCTAAGAATCTCATTTTTAAGGAATTAATATGGTTTAATGGGGCAGCCTTAGAAATCCCCTCTAAGGTGTATTCGCGAAGCATAAACATAAATTAAATAGACTAGCCTATTGGGCTACTACTTTGAGTATGATGTGATAAGCCTCTTACACAGTTACTTGAGATATTACGTCATTTGTGACGATGCCGCCGTTACTTTGAGCGCCTGTAGCTCCGAAACTAATCAGATTTCGGAATTACTTCAAAACATTTTTTTCTCGTTTAGATGTAAATAACCACCTCGTGAAGTTAGCATCATTATTTCAGGGACATCCTGTATAATTAAGCCTAAAATAATGCAAATTTTACATTGAAATTAATATTGGGGGCTCTAACCCCCTCTAAATACGCCCATGAGGGAAAGCCGCTTTATAGTCTTGTTCGGACTATAAACCAGGAGTTTGTTTATGTAACTGAAAATTTAGAACTTCATATTTCTGGTAACCTTGATACGACATCTATATGATGTAGTCTACTTATAATGGTTACAACTTCAGATTTTGAATCGCCATCATAACGTAGGTCGAGTACAATTCTGACTGAACTTTTCCAAGGCCTTTATCAGTTTCATCAGGAGGCAGTCACATAAAATAAAGTCCTGGACATTACCTTCCTCAATCCTACTCATGAAGAGTGTTCGCCGAAGAATATAATATATGGACGAAATTCAGGTACTCCATCTAATACCGTAATGACCTGACCTAATCTAATCTAACCTAGGATTAAGCCAAATTAAAGAGAGGTAGCTAAGCTAACCTTAGAACTACTTTAAACTAGCCTCACATATTGTCACAGATTCGGAGGACTATCTAAAGTCCATCTAATGCTACTAATAATGAAATTTACAACCTGTCCGTAAAGTTTTATTGTCTACTGGTTCTTGTAATACATAACACCTTGTGAAATGTTTTGAATTGATATTGCTTTTTCACATGCCTCTATAATATGTACACACACACACATATTTAGTTGCAGATACATGCATAATTCTTTATGCTAAGAAGGAAAAGTAACTTCACATATTCTACTAGATAGTCAATCATGAAGAATATATCTTGTCATCATTTTTCTTTGAAAAAACCTTGGCGCAGAACATCGTGTGAAAAACTATATGCACACACGTTCCGTAAATTGAGTAACACTTCTAATCAAGTTTCCCAATCAGACGTTAATAAAGCTTGATGCTGCTTCTGTTCTTTATTTCTACTTTTTACTTTCTGTGTTTTATGTTTTGTCGTCAACTTTTTTTGTCTTCACCGAGAAAACAACAAACATTACGTAACACGAAAGAGCAAAGAACTTCTAATACAAGAAGACAGCACACTTCACATAACGGAAGTAGCTATTACTAGCGCCCTCTTGTGCTACAGACTGTCTACAGAACGTTGCTACAGAAGGTCTACAGAACGTGATCTGGGTGAACACTGAACAATTGTTTGATTTGGTGTTTTTTTTGTGAACTGTTTGTTGTGTTGTTGGCTGTTAATGAGAGAAATAGAAGTGTAAACTCTTTTGTAAGTGATGGAAACAGTGAGAAAACGTCTTACTGTTCCGTGCATTCTATTGTGATTAAAAACCTTACGCTACCGTTTTGTTTCAAATGGCTTGAGAAACTTAGATAAAGTGTCAACCCTAAGTGAAAAACATGGAAGCTATTTTCTCGATCATAACCACTTCATTGTTTTATAATATTCTCTGTACGCGGCAAGGAAGATCGACAATAATTGACCTTATGATTTTTCGCTCTCACACTGTAAAACTAAAATCAGATAGTTAAAAAAAAACTAGCAACCAACATCGGATTGTCATGGATGATACGAAAAAAAAAAAAAAACATGATGACATATTTAGTTATCGTAACGGGTTCTCTGCGCTTTACCAAACGTGTGGCACAACGGAAGCATATTAGTTTTGTAATAGGAGGAGTTTCCAATATTGCTTCCTAGTGCTTGCCACTAACAATTTCCCCTAAATTCCCTTTAGTCACAAGAAGGGTCAGTAAGTTGGGGAAACTTGAGCCAGTAGACAATATAATGTACCGTATTGAGAAATACATTTTCTTGTGATGTTACAATAGGGTTAAGGGAAAAACTCGGGGAAACGTTATACTCTCTAGACGAAGTGGTTCTCAAATCTCTTTTAGCTCGCGGCACACTATCCTTTGTAGTACGTTCACATGACACACTAACGTTGGTGTTGACAATAATGCGCGAGACTTTGTCACTAATTAATTGTAAGGAGCAAACAAACCAATAATTTTCGTTGTAAAATAAATACGTTTTGGTTCATGAATATTTTTTTCTTGTTCATTTTAAAAATAAATAGTGAGTGAAATTATTTGAGTTACTCTTACCAGCAACATGACAGTCCCAGAAGTTTCGCGGTACAGCGATTGAGAACCACTGCTCTATACACACACTTAAAACTTTTTATTGAAAAATATTATGTACAGAAAGAAAGAAACGCCATATAATCTGAACTCACATCGTTTACACTTCGAGAACACATGAAAATCGATTCAACAATATCCTGTTTTTGTTTCTTTTATATGGTACGTTCAGAAGAAAAGTATCACAACTCAAAAAAGTACAATTTTACAGGAGAGCCAAAAATAAATTACAAAAGACTTTGGTTCCAAATTTTGCTTTGAAAAATTTAGCCCAGCCAATATATATTTTTCGTAATTATTCTTTCGTGTTTCAGAATGTAATTTATGATACAACTTTAATCCTAGGCCCATTTATTTATCTTATTGTTGTGAGTAACAATAATAATGTATATTATGTGATATGCCACTTTTCTTTTTAAAAAAAGCGATGTGTTTCATTATAATATTGTTTTACACACACATGCACAAATAAACAAAAAAACAAGTGTTTTTTTCTTTTTCGTTTCTTTGTGAATTTAAGCCAATAAGAGTGTACTCTGTTAGTACAAAAGCCTGATAGAGTAGCATCAATTGTTGAAACAAAACACTAGAAAGTACAATAGCATAACGTAAGCGTAAGACAATAATTGAATGTTGTATGAATTTTTGGTTACAAAGACTCGTAAAATGATGTCTAACCTTTTTGGTATGCGATTCTTAAATAAATCTATAGTAGATCACATCTTTCTTCTTTTCTGCTATACGTAAGCGATAATAATAATAATAATAATAATAATAATAATAATAATAATAATAATAATAATAATAAAAGGCTTGAGATTGCTGTTTAGACTGGGAATCAGACGAGGCACTTGTTGTTATGTTCCTTGAGACGTTCGTACTACAAGGCTCCTTGTAGGCTTTCTTGTACATTAGTGAAAACGGATTCGATTTCTCCACTCAAATTTCAGATTTTTAAAATCTGGAAGCCTTACTTTCTCACACTCTGTTTCTTTGGAAGTTATTTCCAATTTGAATACCAAAGAAGTCAATGTACCTGAGTTACAATGCCTGATAAAGATTTCTGTTTTTTTTTTTTTTCGGCAGAGCGTATAAGGGAAGCGAAGTGACATGAATGTAATATTAACGGTGTTTTTTCTTTAATATTTCTTCATGTGTTTCTCGAGAACAGGATGCATATTGTCCTCTGGATTTTGAATATGTCTCGATTAAAATTTTGATGTGTTATATAGTCTTTGCTGAATATTTAATTACAGCATAAACGTACACCACTAGCGAACTAGCATTTAGTAAGGAACTTTTTCAGGTCCTTGTCCTATTGCCCTTCTTGCATCGTCTCCTACATGCAATTTCAGCAAATTTTTGCGCGTGTTAAACTCACACAACTACTGTGCAGAACATTGTTGCCAGATTTCTCAAACAGAGACACTTTTGTCTCAAGTTTCTCCGGTGTCTCAAGTAACCCCATTTCATGATTATGGTATATAAAATACAAGAATGTTCTAATAGAGGATATGCGATTTCGACAGCCACGTGAAGCCAAACGTCACTACTTAGTCCCGCCCAGTTAACCCACTAACTCCAATCATAATCATAGTTTTCGGCAAACAAAGATGGCAGCAAGTTCTGTAGCTGTTTGCTAACCAATCAAGTGCATCACCTTGGTCAATGCTCAGTTGTTCATTTGGCTTCACTCTTTCGCTAGGCATGAGATAGCTATATCCGAATCCTCTATTAGAACATTCCTGATAAAAGAACAGGTAGCACATACCCGTGTTTTGCTGATTAGCGTGTGACGTCATTTGGGAGATGCCATAGCTTACAAGGAGCTAAGCATAAACAAATAATAATTGTTATGGCACGCATTTAGTGCATATTTATAATGATTTGTATATTTCTGAATCCTTCATCAGATTGTTTCGAATACTTTCAATACGAAAAGTACAATCTGAAGTGCCGTTATTATTATTATAAATTGTTCTTTATCATTTCTGATTGACTACTTTTAATTTTCAACTACCACCAGTCAATAGGATCGCTAATATCGAGCCCTCTACAAATATTCGTTTGAAGTTTTAGGTTCTCGTACATAATCTTAATTGTTCTATGGTACAAGACAGTTTAACGGATGTCACTAGAGCTTAATACTTTAGAAGTCCCTTCTTGATCTATAATCCCATTAAAGCATCGGCATAGTCTAATCAACAATTTTTTATGTCTAACGAGATTAATTATTTTAAAGATTTACCCCGTATTCTAGAGCAGAACCATTTTGGCCTACAAGGGTAGCTTTTCATGCAACCGTGCGTCACTTGCGATTTGGGTGAGTAGCCAATTAAAACATGTGTTTAAGAACGTGTTCTACGTGTAACAAGAGTTTCTATTGGGCGCTCATAGAAATCGCACGCAAAGCTCGCAGCGAGCGTCTGCAAGGAAAGCTAGCCTAACTCTCTGTTTCTATACGGAAATATTTCTGTACATGATAAATTGCCAGTCTGATTTTTTTTTTCTTGTTTTGTTTCAGGAGCAACGACCTCCTGTGTATAATGCCGAAGACTATGCCCTATCTCTTCGGAAATATGGGCGTCGCAGTGGGCCATCATTGTACGTGTCATCACCCGAGGAAACACCGCCACAAAATAACTCCCGAACGGGAACGCCACCGAGATGGAAATCCAGAGCACAGGAACCACCGAGGGATTATCGGAATCCTAACCTCACGGCAACCAATGGCGAGATGAGCTTACGGCAATTCGCTAGCGTCTCTGAGCTCTTGGGCAAACTGAAACAGGATCTTCGACTCGCATTCCCCAGGTAAGTGGACCATTCTGGATTAGTAGTTTATTCGGGGTTATCAAATCAGGTGGGCTTTGATACTGAAATTATAGTGGGGGCAAGAATTGAACTTCAATCTTGAAGGCTTTTGAATCCGTCTTTCTGTGAATTCATTTTATGTTTGGGATAGTAAAAGGAAGTTGGTCAGTTCCATTGATCCTGTAATTTTTGTCTTGTTTACATTACTAACATCCTACCATGGTTAACGTTAATCGGGATCGTTTTATTAATGTAAACGCAAGTTACTGTTAACGTGGAATTCAAATTTAACCAGCGTTAACTTACGACTACTATCTTCTTACGTTAGTTATCTAAACGCGAGATGGCCGTTAAGCGCAGCTCACTTCGTGAGTTTATTTCTTTGTTTATCGAAATATATAGTATCCTAGTGGTGCGTATCACTTTTAAAGTATAAAAGAATAATGGCAGAACGATTCTACAAAATGTTACGCTACAATCAATTCGTTTGTGTTCATTATTTTATCATTTAAACCTCTACCATTCAACCTTAGAGTACGGAAAAAGTAGATTCCTTACTCTAAGCCTGTTTCTTTACTGGCAATAGCAGTAGAAACACGATAACCAAGTTCCGTAGTCTACACGCAAGTTGTTTCAACCATTATTTTTACCATCGTAACAATCTTAGTCATCTAAACAAGGCATTACTCAAATTGTTGATTGTTTTGCTAAAGAGGTTTTTCCTTATGAGCATAACTAAATACTCTGCTTGTAGTAATTTATGAAGATAATTTAGCATATGAATATCAGAATGTTTTAATATATATATAAATAGAATACAAAGTCAAATTGGAAGAAACATTGTACACAACAAAATCGGCGACAGACTTGTGTTTCTGCACTCGCTAAGATTCGTGTTAATTGTCCTGCTAACGAAGCTGTTCCTGTAGCGAAGTGCAAGTACATAATCTCGTTTTTAGAATGCAGATAGAACGTGAATATATTATTCATTTCTTTTATTAATCACGGACAATTTCGGAGCTTCCTTGGCGTTAGATTACACATCAGTCTTTTTGGAGTGTCAATACAATCTATGTATTTGAAACCAAGGATACTAAAATATGAGCAAGTCCATTTCCAAACGAGTTCTTGTCCAGACGCCATAAATGTTGGGAAATTGACAAAACACTTGTAATACACTTCTTAATTTTCAAAGCTAGGTCAAATGTACCGCTATGAATAACGTTTTAAAGTTGTAGAAGTATTGGTTTACCAATATTTTACCTTCTTGCAAAAGGATATTGAAAAATAAAATACAACTTTTACTGTTAATTATGATTCTGCCTTTTAATTTCTTACAATAATTAAATGATTTTAAAGACTGTTTGGTATCGCAAAATCTTATTAATGTAGGTCTATTAGAAAATGATAAAATGAACTCAACAATGCTAATATGTCAATTTCAATTTTTGGGGGACAAGGACCCGTTCGGAAATGGGTGCCTCATATCATTATACCAGCTGCAATCGGATACAACATAGCAAACAGCAAAGTGAAATGTGGATTCTAGCTATGGTAAAATTCACAGGACGTCAAAATGACAGTTTAACGTCTCTATTACAAAGTTCTTTTCATGTATGCAAAGAAGACATTAAAACAAAATGTTTTATTTATATTTTTAAAAGGAAGAAAGAAAAAATTGCTTCAGAAAAGACAAAACAATACCTTTCAAAGATATATTGTTATGAACATTCATATGTACTAAGCAGTAGTATTTATTAATCCTATGTTATGACACCGAAGTGAAGGAAAAATTTACGATGCCTTTCAGAGAAAACACAATCTTCGTGTTAGAAAACAAAACAAAAGCAAATCTATGGCACATTCCACGTCTTCTTAATGTTGAAAAAAAAATACTCTTTGGAAATTACGATCCGTAAGCCATGTCACTTTAATGTGAAAGTAAATATCAGTCAGCTAAAGTAAATTAATGACCTTCTCATGCAGTGTGATGTCCTAATTAAAGAATACACACAACAGCAACATGCGTGAGTCAGATGTGCAGATTTTCTTGACATTGTTCTTTTAAAATATTTTTTTTTTTCGTAAGAACAAATAACCGGAGGGTACTTCATGTGATTTATGAATCCAAAATATTTTTAATTCTGAGTGATGAGTAAGTCGTAAACGACTTCAGGGGCGGCCTCACTTATAAGGAGGTTCTTAATGACATTTTATGCTTATAGCTGTCAGCCATTTTGTTCTTTGTAAGGAATGAGCTTTTATCTTGAACGTTAGATAAGGAAGGAGACATGCTAATTAATATCAGAGAGGAGTATTTGCATATGTCTAAGGCTGAATCCAAGTGGGTTTTCCTGCCTTTTTCGTTTTACGTCAATTATTCAAATTTCAGGCGAGGAAAACAGAAATTAACTTTCATGGACTATAGTTCGTTTCATCCTTCAATAATGAGTGCGATTAGTTTTTATTAAATGCTAATAGTTACTGCAGGATTGTGTGCAGACACTTTTGGGACACTATTCTGTCCCAGAAGTGTCTGCACATAATCCTGCAGTTACTACTAGCATTTAATTATTATTAATTGTAGTCATTACTGAAGGACGAAATGAACTTTGGTCCAGGAAAGTTAATTTCTGTTTTCCTCGACTGAAATTTGAATAATTGACGTAAAACGAAAAAGGCAGGAAAACCCACTTGGACTCACTCAGCCTTAAGTCTTTGACTTTTCTTTCCAGTAACTTTTATTCTATGTGTTCCACCTGTGCAATTGGGCATATCCACCTGGATTGTTGCTACAACTGTCCGTCCGCTAACAATACTCCCTCATAATAAGTGCAACTTTGGAGTTACAATCTTCCTTTGGAATGTTTCAGAATATTGCCTTCCAGTTTAACGATTGGAGTCAAGCTTCAATTTACTATAGGTCTTAATAAATGACCTGATCATAGTCCTCATATGATAGGGTGACCATTCACCCCAGGTTATCACGGAATTTCCGCGGATTAAGGCATCTATCTCCGACTATTTGTCTCCCAGGTTTGAAGAGTAAATATTCTTCAAAACTTTTATTGTTTTTATTACAAAGAAACATTCGAACACGAGTTCTGTCAAGGGCTATCAGATATACTCTTTTCAGAGGTCCTAATTTTGTATTCTCTACGTTTTCGCTGAATCCATGAACTCTATTCTCTTTGTTATATCTCTTTCTCTAAATTCATATCAGGAGTTTTCTGATTGACTTAAATACACATGTCTAAATTTTAAATTGAAGGAATATAGATAAAACGTATTAAGAATGGAGTAATCTTTCATGTAATGGTGGTGAGGGGGAGAAAGGGTAGCCAAAGTTACAATTGCGACAAGGAAAAAGTGGAATTATCTCTTTTCTGCCCTGAAATAATTAGGAGCAAACAAGCAAAAACACAAAAGTCCATTTTTAGATTTAAAAAAGTTTTTTTTTTTTCGTTTTAAGACCTGAATGAAAAGCTGCATCGAATTATACAAAGTATTTTTTTTTCTTATATAAATACTTGTACCATCGTAATATGTATTTTCTTGATAAAATTACTTTGCATGACTCACTACAACTGTTGATTAAGGTCCTAAAAGGGATAAAATTTCTTTTCTTTATAATTCTAAAAATGGATTCGTGTGCTTTTGTTTATTTGTTCCTGAAATATGGTCACCTTATCATTAGCACAATGATTATAGTATTCGAATAGAAGATAATTAGGGAAAAGCTGAATTTTACGCAATTTGCAGATTATACTACGCGAGGAACATTTTTACAGAAGTCCCCAAAAATCCTCCTGGAAACTTTTCCCCAGCTCCCCTTCAAAGGTTCAAAATGACAATATTAACGGTACAGCCATTATCTCTGTTACTTAAGATCGGATCAAGTTTTTTCTTTTTTTGTATTTTGTTTGTAATAAAATGGATTAAAATATTGGTTCTCTTCATATTGACATTTAGTCTAAACTTAATAGTTTTTTATTATATAATTTTACGAAAATATTTGGAAAAAGTAGGCTTTTTACTTTGCAACTTATGATTTTTGCACTATATATATATTCAGCCTTTTTCTATCCACTGCTGGATGAAGGCCCCCCCTTTTCTTTCCACATATCTCGCTCTGCTGCTATCTTCATCCATGTAGCTCCTGAGAAACGCTTCATTTCATCTACCCATCTTTCATTGGCACTTCGCCTCGGTCGTTTCTTTTCTCTAGGAATCCAATGTAGTCTAGTACATTTGTCGTCCATCTTCCATCTGTTCGTCTAGCTATGTGACCGACCCATTTCCACTTCAGCTTCTTCGCACTCTTGATTACATCCTCTACCTTTGTTTGTGCGCGAATCCATTCATTTCTCTTCCTGTTCCTCCTGGTTATTCCTAGCATGCATCTTTCCATTGCTTTTTGTGTGACTCTCAATCTTTGAGTCGTTTGCACATTCAATGTCCAAGTTTCACAGCCGTACATCATCATAGGTAAGACACATTGATTATAAACTTTACGTTTCAGACACATTGGTAGTTTACTTTTGAAAATAAAGTGTAGTCTTTCAAACGAAGTCCACGCCATGTTACATCAGCTATTCATTTCACCCGTCAACTTTGCATTTGAAATTTTGAGTTGACCTAGGTGAACATACTCATCAACTATACCTATTGTCTCCCCGTTAATCTTTATTTCCTTCTTTGCAGCATGTTGATTGTACATTACGTTTGTTTACACTTAAATTCATTTTAAGGCCTATTTTCGAACTCTCATTATTCAGTTCTTCCATTCTGGTTTGTAGTTCTTCTGCAATTGAAGCAAACACGACTATATCATCGGCGAATCATAGGTGATGAAGATATTCGCCATTAATTTTAATTCCAACTGCATCCCAGTTTAAATTTTGGAACACTCTCTCCAGGACCGCAGTAAACAGTTTTGGAGAAATTGAATCTCCTGCCTTACACCTTTTCCAACTTTAAATTTTTCGCCTTCTTGATGTAGTCTAATGATAGATGTAGCAGTCGAGTAGATATTTCGCAGTGACGTGATGTATGCACTTTCGATACCTTGATGTTTAAGTGATTTAAGTACTGCTACCAAGGAGACCGAATCGAAAACCTTTTCAAAATCAATGAATCCCAAACATAGTGGAAGTTCATATTCATTAGTTTTTTCCATAACTTCATTCAATGTTTGTATGTGGTCCATTGTGCTAAATCCACGACGAAATCCGGCTTGTTCCCTTGCCTAGTTAAAATCCAAGTCTCGTTCAATACGATTCAAAATAACTTTGGTGAACATTTTGTATAGAACTGACAGTAAACTAATTGGTCTGTAGTTTTCGACGCGTTCTTTGTCCCCTTTCTTGTACAATAAAATAATAATAGCATTATTCCAACTTGACGGTATTTCTCTCTTCCTCAGGCTCATTCAGAATAATTTAGCAAGTTCCTTTTTAATCTTTTCACCTCCCCATTTAAACATCTCTGCTGTGAGTCCATCTCCTCCTGGCGATTTTCCGTTCTTCATCCCTCGAATTACTGTACCCACTTCTTCTTTCATTACGTCTGGGACACTACATCATTTTTTTTAAGTCTTTATTTCCTATCTCTTCTTCGGAGTAGTACAATTCTCTGTAGAAATTTTCAAATGTTTTTTATAATTTCCTCCTTATTTCGTGTTACTGTCCCGTCCTGTCTCTGCAATTATTTACTTTTTCCCTATCATGAGCTGTTGTTTGGTTTTCTTCAGACTCTTGGTTTCCTCGATTGTATTTCTAACAAGATGCTCGTTGTATCTTCGACCATCCTCTCTTATTGTCTTCCTTACGGTTTTATTTAGTTATTTGTACTCGATCCTTTTTATGTAACTTTCCTCTTCTTTCATTTCCCTTCTTTCCTTCATCAAGAGTTTAGTTTCTTCTGAGATTTTTCTCCTTTTTTTTCTTTCTGGTGCCTGCTATTTCCTTGGCTGTCTCTCTTATTATCTCGGTCAGTATTTTATTGATGTCTTTTCTGCTATTGATGTCTTCTTCATCCTCTAACTCTTCCAAGCGGTGTCCTGGTAGTCTACAGACCAAACCCGGGCATTTTGACCCTCTGACTTCCTGCAGGACTGACCGCTGCCGTTGCCAGCTGCATTCGGTCCTCCGAACAATGAGTTCCTCCGAGGCTGTTCCCTTACTTGTACCATCATGTGTAAAGAAAGGAGGCGTGCAGACATTTGATTCACCACGCTGTCTGGTAATGCGGGTTGGTGAGCAACCCATCCATGTTCGTTCGCCAAGCAGTTGCTTGGGTACTAACAGGCCCCACGAGCCACGACGTGAACGTATGGATTGGACATTAGGCGTCTACCCCGGTTCCCTTAAGCCTTTATATATCAGTAGATTAACAAAGTACTGGCTATAACTTTTTAGGAACTTTTTTCCTATAAAAGGTATAGCTAATACTTTTTTTTGAACCTACTGATATACAGTTTTATTTATTTATGTGCGATGCCTACGGTGAGGAAGGGGGACAAAGCAAAAATGTTCGGCGTGCGACGCGGCTGCCCATTCATCGCGAGCATTGCTACTTACTATAAGTCTTGAAATGTTGATCATGTAATTTGTGAATGAAGTAGATGTAGTGGAACTACATCTACTATAAAATGTGAAGTATTTAATTGGGTTTACTGAGGAAATAACAATATGATATAAAACAATATAAAATGATTTTTTGTATAGGCCTAATCCTTATGGATTCACACTAATCTTCCTCAGAATAAATCGGTGAGTTTAAGTATGATAACCCACTACAATACTCGCACATTGGAGAACAGATCAAGGTGAGTTTTCAGCACATATAATAACCGCCACATCCTTTTTTTGTAAACACAAGACAGTTGATGCACCAAGCCGCCGTAGCTCAGTGGTAGAGCGTTGGTTTAGTATTTGGGAGGTCGTTAGTTCGATCCCATTAGCCGACCATCCAGACAGATTTTTTCAGTTTTTTTTTCCTCAGTCAAACGAGGTAAATGACGTGATGCCACCTTCAACATAGGCTCTGGTCGACACCTTCCCGAATCCTTTCCCCTTCCCTATCTGGGCCTGAGCCTTAGATGTCTAAAGGTCATAATTCATAAACAAAATTCAAGATGATTGATGCAACAGATCATCTGAAGCAAATGGTTTGGATGTTATAACTAACTTCAGTGTTGTTTTGAAAGTTCCACTGTGTTTTAAACTCTAAGTAAGTGTTGATTACACGCTTCTGAGTTCGGTGGCAGTTTGGGCAGGACTGTGGGTACTATTTTTACGTAGGACATTGCTTCAGAGTACACATAATTGTTAAGGGTGCCAAATACTGGTCTCAGCATTACCAATAACTGATACACATCTTGAGGACTCAAAATCGTATAGTGAACGTAAGTGCCAATAACTGGGCGTGAAATGTGCCAAGTACGTGTAAGTGGGTGCCAACATGTCATTTTGCTGTTTTGAAGAAAGAAAGAAAAAAAATCGTAAAAAAAATACATGTTCTGCATTTTTATTGTTTCACTGTAAAATTAATTTTGGGAAAGATCTACGACTTTATAGTTAGCCATGAACAGAGAAATGAAGAAGCAATAGATATGCACTTCAAGTCTGAAAACCACAGTAGTTTAAAAGTTACAATAACTGATACGTTTACCTTTGTTTTCTTTCTAAGAAATAAGAAATAAACTATCCATCTTAGATAATCCGAACTACTTTACGCTCTTCTCAGCAGTAACCAATAAGTATTATTTTGTTGTTTGAACTAAGTAGTGCAACGTAGCCCGGTAAGTTTCACGTTTGTCTCAGGATTGTGCGCGAGAGTGCCTCCTACTTTGCAGTGCGATGAGATTAACACTTGAAAGAACTTTCAAGCTGTAGGCGGGAGCCAGATTCCTTTTTTCTTATCCGGACAATCATTACAATTACAAATACAGTGGCGTATTCTAGATTCTCAGCTTGGACTACCATTAGCCAAAGTAATAAGTAGAAAGAGGGTACAGAGTTCGCATATAGTATTGATGATGATGATGATGATAAGTGTTCTGGCGCGTAAATTAATATTACTTGTGCAGATCACAATATTTGTTCACAAGCTTAGGCTGCGGTGGTAGTCTATATAATAGTCCACAGAATACGCTCCTGGGACAACTGTATTTTGTCATTCAAATGCCGGACTAGTAACTAAAATAGTGGCCTCGCGTCTCTATTCTTTCCTTTTCTCCACAAGTAATGCTCAGTGTGAAACATCACCCCTCACGAATTTTTGTAACTTAAATAAGATACCAAGGATCATAATAAAATAGCTCTAATATCTGAAATCATGAATTAGTATTTCAGCACTAATCATGGACACAAAACGTGGTATTTTTCCTAGTTTATAAAAGCTGTAAAAGTTCTTCTTCTTCTTCTTCTTCTTTTTAGTAATTTCCAAACGCGTTCTGGTTGATTTTGAGAAACAGCAAATTATTTGCATTCAATAGCGGTGTGGATCCTGGATTACATAAAGTCAAAATAGGTACTTAAATTATCTTCAAATAGTTTCAACTTTCTCATACGTTTCACATGAATACTTTGGGCTGTGGGCATGAGTGGGCTTGAAAAACTACGGAAACAATTTTACCTGTTTCTCTTTAAAAGGCATATCGACACTAATATGGATTAGTTCCGGTCATTTCTCACACTGTTGGTAATACGCTATGAATGTAGTCACAGACAATAGAAAGTTGATTTAGTTTTTCGTCGGCTACACGCTTGCTTAAATTGTTTTCTTTTCCTTTTCTTTTTCGTTTTGCTGATAGAACTGTATTAGCGCTGTTGAACAGGAAGAAAAAGAAGAAGAAGAAAAACTAGCGTGAAAAGATAGTTCTATAAATCTTTCTAGAAGTTCTTCGACAACACAAAGAGTCAGAAAATTTAAAAGAGTCATTAGCGTTTTTTTAAGTAGTTTATTGTGCGAATGAGAAAATGTAATATGGCCACTTCACTAATGAAGATTTACAAGGCACGAGAAACAAGAAAACTAAACGAACCGAGCCGTACTTTCAACATATTTATAGTCATTTATTTATGACTCATGGGCGTATACTTTGTTGATGAAGGCGATAAGTTATCCATAATGTTTTAAAATAAAAAAACTAGCAGAGTCTTGAACAAAAAAGAATGGAGTCACACAATAGGTCCAGCGAAATTGACCGGATGGAAGGAAGGGCAGTAAATTCCATCTTAGAAAATGGAAAATTGGAAGAAGGAGGTGAAAACTATAAATTATCAAATAGATTTGAGGAGAGGAGAGATTTTTCTCTATCACTTCACGCTTGAGAGAATATCAAGAAGTATTACACTTCCTTTCCAAGTGCCCGTACTACTAGCATAGCTTACAATCTTTAACATCGAATCAGAAAGTTAACAAACAATACTTGTTTCTTTAAAACTGTGACAGGAATGCGTGTCTTTCAATTGGAGAGTTAACAAAATCTCCGAAACGTTTACTGCAGGAGTTTATTATCCTTTTATATAATGTTTAGCTCTTCCTTTTTTAAGTAATGAGATTAATTAAATAAAATTTAATTTGTAACTGCTAAAAATAGTTATTCTATTCATCAAGGTATGTATTATTCCATCATATCGTTATAGAAATATATATAAAAGAAAGATATTCTTGATTTTTTTTCTATTCGTACGTCTCGCGGAAATATTCCTAATTTGCAGTGATTTTGTCATTCAGTTGTTTATACATATGCGGTGTGTTCACAGAACAGAAAAACTATGTATAGCTACCAAGATGTAGCTTCCGATTATTATGAATATCATGACAATATTTAGGCACTTAGTCACCTTGGAGATATGTTTTAAGATCTCGGTTAAGATATCGTTTTAGATAGAAGAGTTCATCCCGGTATTTGCCTGGTGTAACTGAAGATAAAACCTGCAAAATCTCAGTGAGGTTGGACGGGCGCTGGTATAATCCGATTACGTAGACATTACCAATTGAACTACGGCCTATGGGTATAAGGAGGTAGAATATGTTTCAATCAAAGAGTGTGAGCTAGAGCCGTTCGCTTCTGGTGTAATATGAGAAACATAATAGTTCTGTGCAGACTTGTCTACCGTTCTGGATTTGTTTACAGATATTTTTCAAGCTTTATTTAAGGTTACTGTCTATGAAATCCGCACTTGATGCAATCTTTGCTGTCAAAGTACGGCATTCATGTCGTTCGCCAAGATCCATACTCCCCTGACATGACTCTCTGTGACTTTGGCTTTTACCTAAAGTGAAATCGATACTCAAAGATTTCCGCTTCGACACTCGAGAGTACATAATGCACAACGTGACGGTGGCGTTGACACAGTTCCAAAAGAGGCATTCCAGTTATGTTTCCAGCAATGGTAGGATCATTCGAAGGTGATTAAGCATTTAAACACACAAGTTATGTAGTTTTATTTTCTTGGCATATGGTCGAATACTTTTCAGACAGTTTTCGTATTTGTGGCGTATAATTCTTTTCCTGCTATTCTCGCTACTTGAGCTCTCCTTCGACACCTCTTCCTTTCATGGATGTTGATCCATCCTTCTTCCCGTACATGCTCTAAGAGCATGTTTTCAACTAATTGTAACGGTCACGGTGGAAGAATTACTTTCCACACCGGAATTCCTTTAAATGCACGTGGCTGTTCTTTGGGCTTTAATTACGATGATTACTTTTAAAAGGAAAGAAAGAAACGAAAATATCACGTGATTTATACGTATAAAATGCTCTTCTTCACTTGAAATCTTTTTCCGCCCACGAAATCCCCCCGCCTTTTTCTTCTTTTACATCTAACTAATTCTGCTCGTTCTCCGCGCTTCTGATCCTAAACACGAAAACCACAAAAGGGTGAAATTTCTTCTTCTTCTTTCTTTTCTTTAATTTCTGTCAGGAGAGCAACATTCCACTACGCCCTTTTTGTCTGACAAATTGAAATAAAATGGAAAGCACCATCATTGATGGTAACCAGATACAGTTTCTTACAGTTTTTACTATTTTTTTTAAAAAAAGAAATAACGACAATTAACGTACACATTCATCTCGGTGCAGTAATATCCCGGAAAGCGATGTCAGCACAGGCAGTGAGTTAACACAGAGTATGACTGAACATGTTACGGCGTATAAGAATCAAAACATCTTTAAGGCCGGTTTTGCATGTACGCACTTGCCGCGTGTTATGTTTGCAATTACTATAAATAGCCAATAGAAATACTTAAACGCGTGTTTTAATTGGCAAATTGCAAGCGAAGCACGCGGCTAGCGCGTGCTTGAAAATCCTTCCTTAGTGTTAAACGTGATGTTTAGTGCTTGCAGCGCCTATAATGTAAATAACCTAGGGCCTGTTTCGCAAAAGTATTTTGCAATTTTTACTCTTCAGTTTGCATTTCCGGAGGACTGTCTAAAAAGCGCTAACCTCCCGCCACAATCTTTATATTCACTGTACTTTTGTTGCCTGCCTCTCGTGTTAAAAGTCCGCTAACAATTACATATTGTCTAGTATAATCATAGTTCTTGCACAAAATAGTAGAAAAATGACTGAATGAGAAGAAGGGTTTGCGCTCTTGAGACAGTCCTCCGGAAATGGAAAATGAAGAGTGAAAAGTTGGAAAGTACTTTAGTGAAACAGGTCCCTGGGGTGAGTTGCAAGAAAATACTTAAGTGTAAAATCTGACTTAAGTCAGACCATAGAGCTCTGCATGATACTGGAGTGACTACTTAGTGTCGAAAGATAGACGCCAGAGCAAATATTTACACTTGATGGCCACTTCCAGTCTAATCCAATGTGGACGAAATTTTCAATTTTAACTCAGTTTTATACGCTTCTTATCAATATGCGGCCCGTTTTTTTAAATTTAAGTAGTCACTGTTGTGTAGAGCTGAGGTGGTCTGACTTAGTCAGATTAACACTTAAGGATTTTTTCTAGCAACCCACCCCCTGGCCTTTTCTATTTTCGTGAATTGTGTAAAATGTAAAAAAAAAAACAAAAAAAAACGAAGCATTGTTCGTAAATACTAAGAAGAAAATGTACTGTTGTGAAACGAAAAGATAAAAGCGACCTAGGCGAGAATCGAAGCCCGACTGGTGATTCAACTCACTACTCGCTAATTCATTCTGTATTCTGCTGTTCAAGGTATTCTTTATTCTGTTGCTTAACCAATAGATAGTATAGGCTTACAAACAACCTTTTATTGCATCAAAGGAGTAACATCTAATGGTGTTAACACCTTTGAGCTTTACTTAACGTTACTCGAGAGATCGATCAGTGTCTAAAGCTAGACGCAAGAGGAAACATTTAACCTAGTTTCTTCGTCTCGATTTAATTCAAAATGGAACAAACTTTCAGTTCTCAGTTCTTTTACGCTCGTTGTCGCTGTGTGGCTCATTTTCTTTCTTTATTTCTTAATTTATTGTGTTACCGTTATTCACGTAATTTTCAAGAATTAAGACATAAATAAAAATGCTGAGCGCATTGCAACAACAAGTGTAAAAAAAATTGAGTTAGAGATGAAAGTTTGATTCTCCTTGAATTAAACTGAAAGTGGACAAACGAGCATAAATATTACCTTTTGTGTCTGGATTCAGGTACTTGCAATGTTATGCAAATGAGGACTCCAGTATGATAAATTAGAACTCAATGGTTTGCACTAAACCATGTTGATAAAGAGTTTTCTCCATACATTTGTTGAGAAGGACTGTAAAAAGACCGCTACAATCGTCTCTCTTAACGCCACCATGATATCATGCACCGCTTTTGAAAAGACAGACAATGTGAACTCGAGCAGCGGAGAGAATGAATATTCGTTTTTGTTGTCTTTTAGTAATATTCCATGTAACAGTACTGGAGAAGTAATCTTCATTATTGAAAAGTGGTTGTAAAACGCTTAACGACAAATGGCGCGAAGATTGCAGATTATCGCGGGCTTGAAACAATCGTCGTGAACATGTGCATCTAAAAATGTTTATCACCTAGTGTAAACTCACCATAAGACTTTTCAAACACATATCTACATAATTTTTAGCTTTAAACATTAACAATCATTTATAAGTCTTATGGTGCTCATAGCATTCGTGCTTTTCTCCAATAATCTCACTTAATAAATATGAAGCATCTTGCATTCATAGAATCCAGCAAAACTACGAAGTGTAAATTAAGAACGTTCGACATGTCTGTACGCACGTGCGAATTCCATAAAACTTTTTCTTCACCTGATTCCTACCTCCCTGTGAACGAATGCAGAAAGAGAACAAGTGAATTATCGAAAGCGTTACTGTATTAAGTCGTCGTTGGGAGGCGCTACAAGCTGGAAACAGAGTGAGCAAACCATCTAGTTAAAATTACTTTGAAAATCGCTTTCACAAATAAGAAGGTGTACTACAGGGCGAGAGACATAGATACTATGGTGAAATCTTTGTGACAGAATAATAATTCATGTTTTCTTTTTCAACGAACGTTCTTAACAATAGATGTGTGACAGAGGAAATAAAAAGTTCTCAAGATCGAGAAGGACAGAGGAAAATTACCTTGTCTGAACCTTGTTGCTCATATTTGAGTGATTTACGATATCGCTTACGAAACAACTGAGAATTGCAAATGGGCGGGCTTTTGCCATAAACTTAACATACAGTTGGCTTCCGAATGCATTCTGTAAGTTCTTCAGAAGCACTTCATGTAACCAATATGAACTAAGATGATTTATTGGGTTGGGTTCCCATTGTATTTGAGCATATATGTATGTTTAATAAATACATACTATGGAAGCAAGGTAACAACACTTCAAGTGTGAGAATAATTGAAGATGGCATTACCAAATAAAATAATAGGTATAATAAGACGTGAATCTTCCTATGCTGTGCATAATATAAAAAATATTACCGTCCTCTAGACTACTCGTTAGATGGCAGCACAAGTCTAAGGTCACGTGATACCGCCGAGAAATGCCATTGGCGGGAAATTATTAATTTTCATTGGCTAAGTTATTAATGAAGTTTTCGACCATAATAGTCGTTGTTTCACAAAGTATGTTTAATACATCTAATATTGTTTACGTTCTACAGTATATTGGTTTATAGTCTTTTTTATTCTTTAGAAATAGATTGCTCTTTATCTCATCTTTGTCTTCTAAACTCATGTTTTCTTTTCTCTTGATTTTATATCCATTTTCGTCTGTACGAGGTAAAAGGGTTCTTCCAAATATACTTACAATTCTTCTTCTTCTTCATTCAGTTACATAGATAAAGAATGACGGTTGGTTGGTTAGAAACAAGGATGTTCTAATAGAGGATTTGCTTGTTATCTCATGCGTAGAGAAAGATTGAAGCTAAAAAAAAAACAACTGATCATCCACCAATGCGACGTGCATGATTGGATAGCGAACATCTAGAGAGCAAGTTGCCATCTTTGTTAGCCGAAAAAGCAATGTTTTTGATTGGAGTAAGAGGGCTAACTGTGTGGGCCTAAATTGTGACGTTTGGCTTCATATTCTTGGCAAAATCGAATATCCTCTATTAGAACATCCTTGGTTAGGAACTGAAGACACCAGGACTGGCCGCAACTGTCGCTGAAGCACTGACGTTCTTTCATGCAACTTCGATACTTCGTTGCAATTGTGTCTGCAACATTTCTCACGTTCTTGTAACATTCCAGACTCTGAAAAGTGAAAATGATGCCACCTAGTCCTAGACGAGTGTGTCGCTATCGGAATTTGTGAACTGGATGTGTAAAGAGATACAACCGAACCTGACGTAACCTAACCCATTGTTACTAAGCTAACTCAATCTACGAAAATGAAGAAAGCATATTTTAATAATAAATATGAGTGTAAATAAAAATGTATTATGAAATAAAAAAACAGAAACTCGAACCCACCGGGACTGGAGCCATGGTTTTCTACTGAACAATCCGATGCTTTATCCACTGAACCACGATAGGAGCTTGCAAACAGTGGTTTACAAGTTTTATTTAGAACGCACGTATCACGGAACAAGCCAGTGGTCGCATCTCGATCATGTCGGCCTCCCTACAAATCCGAAATGCGAAACTCTTTTCCAGATAGCACCCAAGTTTACGCCAAATTTGTACTAGCTTTCCTTTCCCCTTCCAGTGCTAAACTTACCGCATTTTTTTTTAATATTGTAGCAAAATTTGAAATTACAAATTTGGTGCATGAAAGTGTGGTGCAAATTTGACATTACAAACTTTGAACATCAAAATTTGCTGTAAGTTTGTCTGATGTTTGATCTATCACATATTGCAAACCGTCAAATTTTCTCTCTCTCTCTTTCTCTCTCTCTCTATCTCTCTCTCACACACACACCTTTCTTGAACACACTACGTGAAGAATAAATTACCGAACCTTCCCGGGTCGATAACATACTGCTTTTATGGTTCTTGTATTGCGTGTAATGAAATAAAATATTAATTATCTAAGTGTTTATTGTTACGAATCATTCGGGAAAAACACATAGCTACCATGAAAATCGTAATCAGTTTTGACTCATGGGTACTATAGTGTTGTGGTTAACGTATCGGAAAGCTATTGAGGAGACCCGGGTTCGGTTCCCGGCGGGGTGATGTTTTATTTTTAAAATACTATACAGTAACTATTTCTCTTTTTGTATATACAGTACAGAATACGCATTTTTCAAATTGTATAAAAAAACACGAACCAAAGCGTTAGGTTAGATTTTTTTTTTTTTTAAACTCCGGCGTTCCAATTAGTAATTCACCAGGAAAGATGAAAGCGAGTTGAAACTTGGCTTAAACTAGCGTCCTCTCTGAGAATTTGGCAGTCAGTTTGTTTGAGAAATGTCGTCGACCCGAACAGTAAAGTACATCATTATGATACTCGCTTCTGAAAAATTACGAATCAGCCTTCTCCATGGCTCTACTCTAACACAAGATGGATAAGCTTTCCCAGTTTAGAATTAAAGTTTACATAAATGCCTTCATTCCAGAATCTGTTTTCGTAACACAAACGTACTAGTAATATGTACTTTGTTCAGCAGATTAACTCATGGAGTAGTGGTAGAGTGCAGCACAACAAATAAATATGAGGGTCGTAAGTTCGAACCGTACTGCAGACTGAAATATTTTCTCGCTACGGGCTCGTTGTTGGTCTCCCAATGCTTTTGAATCAAGGTTTGTATCAAGTTTGTCCTGAAACGTTTGTAGCAAGTTTGTAGTGCAAAGTGTGTAGCAAATTTGGCATCCATCAACTTGCAAGTTTGATGCAAGATTGTAGCAAGTTTGCAGCCTTGCAATGGCAAACTTGCTTCAAGTTTATTGTGCTATGTGGGCTATGAACCTAGGAATTGCAAAAAGAACCTTTATCTATTTAGCCAACTTTCTCGGCCATTCGATACGAGGTAGATGTGTCAACTATTGTCAGGTACGTATCCAGAAATTTCTTCCGTGGAGGAATAGAGACAGTGACTTCGGGAGGTTCAGGGAATGTCTGGATATGAAACTAATATCAAACATATATATAATTACGATTAAAATTTTACTAATCTTACAGAAAACTATGAAACGTCTTTTGGCGAGCACATTTTCGGGGTCAGGAAAGGGGGAAGATTTCGGCCACGGCATTTGTGTAACTACCAAACCGATATTCACCTAGTTAAAGAAAGGAAGTCAGAAAAACCGTCAGTAAGGCCAACAGTAAGACTCGAACTAACAACCCACGCATAATAACATGGAAATTTCTATCACAATTTGACCGAAAATTTAATAGAGTTTTAATTGTTGTTCAACAATTTCCGTGAGATGTTTAGCCAAAGAGCTCGCGATGCAGTCATCAAAATGTCATTGTGGTATCATGGCCGAATAAATAAACAGTCCTATTTAATTCCCATCGGTAACATTTTCAAATTGACGCGGATATTAAGAGTGCCGCGGTGCTTTCTTTCTATGTATAAATATTTGTAAAGAAATCAATAGACCGGAATAGTACCATTCAAAATAAACCGCAATTAGGAATGAAAGACCATTCATAATACAGTTTAAAAGAAGTTACTCGCTAAATGCAGGGGTGTGGCTTCTTTTTACTATTAAAACCTATTTCACATCAGCCAGCAATTCTTTCACGTTTGGAAGTTGAAAAACGAAGATTAAAAAGAACATGCCAATTCAGTCAAGCTTCTTGTTCAAAAAGATAGTTCCCTCAGGTGTTCCTCAAAGCTCCAAACAAATGAAAGAGTACAGCTGAAGGCCATTGACTTTGCTGGAACAGAGGTTACGCTTGTCATACTTCAGCTGTCATCATAGGCTATAGACACCTGGCGGGAGGATATCCAACCTGGCGTAACAATTACGCATCTACTTTTTATATATTAAAAAAGTTGGAAAGAAAACAAGTTGGAAGAATCGTCAAAGAATTTGTCCTGTTTCCTTCGTTTTACTCCTGTTTTTTATTTTTACTTCCTATCTGTAACTGTCAAGAAGTACATAAACGTATAATATACATGTTTGGATGGAGGGCAGATATCTTTGTTTTTCTTAAAATGAGAAGAGCAAGAAAATTGAAGAAACCCTGTTTCTGTCAGTCTGGCTTTTATTATTATTATTATTATTATTTTTTAAATATTAGATTTCTGTTATGTGGTAGAATGTATTTCAACATTTATAATTGACTGGTAAAAGAGATACATTATACTTCAATCTGAGTATTAGTGTAAATCTCTTGCACATAAAAAAAGAAAAAGAAGTGGAACGAATTGTTTTTCAACATTCCAGAACAAGGAAAGAAAGGAATATTTTGGAACAAAACCCACCGGATATATATCGTTAAAGTCTTAAAACCAAACTACTATTTTTTTCTCTTGTATGAAAAAAAGACTAATTATAACATATAACAAGCAAATTTACTTGATAATTAAATCTGAGTTTATTGAACTTTGTGTGTAAGTTAATTAAAACATTAGAGTCCACACTAGGCTATGAAGATAAAAATTTTGTGCCTGCCTACACTAAACAGGACTGTCACAAAACCGCGACAATCTACGACCTTTCTGTCAACTAGTTTAAAGATCAAAAGACACATGGCGTGGCTGGTTCGTGTGCGGGAACATGGCGGCTTAAGAGAAGAGAGCCGCAGAATTTTTTAGTGTTTAATTTGCATAATTTCAAAAGGTTTCTGGGCTTCAATTCAAGAAAATTTCTTCATATATATTACATAGTGCTTCAGTGTATCATACAATAGTTCTTCAATGCGAAATTCAAAATTGGCAGTGAGAAATATATCTAAAAGTGATTGTGACTAGAGTTTTAAGAGTGAACTGACGACTATGGCGCACTGTAACCATAGCAAGTTATAAATAACTGACCTTAATAAGACGATAGACTGTAAAACTGTATTATATTATAAATATTATTATAAAACAGCAATTTTTCAAATGAACACGCAATGGATGGGCTTAATTAGCCATGTCCGCGTTAGATTACAAAATACGAATACGAATATTAAAGTTCAAAATGAAAATTTTACTGCGCGTAAAAAAAAAGAATCTTTTGAATTGAGACGATGAAAAGAGGGAATACTTAATTTTATTGATTTAAATAATATTCCGTATGCACGTAGAAGTAAGTACACAATACTGATAAGGCCTAATAGAAAATGTCCGATGCAGTTTTCTTTCAATACTATAAGCTGTACAATTTGATAATGCTTAAGTAATATACATCGTAAATGGAATCTATGGTAGGTTCAGTTAAAAACCTTAATCAAGTATTGAGTTGGTATGTTATTCAACTTAGGGGACTTGAAAGATTTACCATGGGTAATTTTCTGTGAATCTTATTGTACATCGTATTCCTAAGGAGAAGACCTTCCCATACTTTGTAGTGTTTCACCTCAGAAAAATCATTCATGGCTTTTCCTAGCGTTCTGCTTAACTATATGAAGGACAAAAGACAGTACCCAAGATCACGTTTAAGACATAAAAATCGGAATGGTTATGAAGCAGTCCAGTTTAAGTACTGATCACAATTTTCCCGAGGCAACCGGTTCGTCGTTGCATATTTTAGTATCATATACACTCTTGTTAATATCACTTCTTTTTCCATCTTCTGATTATCGACTAGCGTCTCAACGTAGAAAGTCCTATTTTCCAAAGGTTAAAAAAACACGATTTAATCGATAGTGCAATAAAAAAAATACCGTACCTGACTTACCTAACCTTCACGTACCGTTGATCACTAATTTTATTAAATTTCGTAATGCGTATGTATAAGTTATATTTCTTAAATAAAATACAAAGAAAACCACACAAGGATTCGATCCCGGGTTCTCCGTATCCGACATGGTACCAATACAGCAAATTGGCAATTTAAAATCAACCACTGATTAAGGAGTAATGCGCCTGCGCGAGAATGGCCCCGCCTTAATAGGGCTTTCTGTATCGAAATACTACTGATTATCATGAGACTATAAATGCACATCATCCTGAGAATAGAACATAAAGCAGAATGGTAATGGAATCGGAGTTAAATGCTAAGATAACGAATAAAGGAAATAGGTTTCTACTTAGTGATAGGTGGAAGGTACTTTTAAAAGACATATGGACATAAGACAGACGGGCATAACAATTTGCCGAGGACAAGAAAGTACTCATATTTTAAATTCAAAATATATAGATTAAACGTATATTGTAAACCGGTAGAATTTATGCAACAATGTCACAAAGATTTTATATAATATGTAATTTAAATACAAACAAGATCCCCCTAACGATGTGAACAGGAAGGCTTGCGAAAAGCCTTACGTCGGGTTCAAAATAATAAAATACACAACAAATATCCGATAACAAGTTTTGTTAGTAAAATGTCAGAAATCGGTTGTGATAATCTACGTCAAAATACGTTTTAGAAATATATTTTTTAAAGTTATTTTTCTTCAAGACAGCAAAGAGCAATGTTTTTACCATTTTCTTCAACACTCATTTTCTAATATTTAATGTTTACAAGAACAATTTCTTCATATTGAAGTGTTTATATCTTGTGTTTATATTTTCTACTGACGATGTTGACAGAGGATCAGTTTAGCAATTATGTAAACTTAATGAACCATTGTAATTAGAACGTCGAAAGTGAGAAAAAGGATTGAGTTACTCCAAGAGAAAGTGCGTGTGATCGTTGTTTATACACGGTCCTATAATATTAACAGGTAAACACATTGAGAGTACTTACGTTTGCTCTAGACATTGACCTCTATCTAAAAGTGATACTGGACTGATCGATTTAATAAAAAAATAATGTATATATGAAGCCACGAAGCGGGAGGGGGAAGGAATCTCGGAGCGGAGGGGATAATTGTCAACTTCTAATCTAAACCAACATGGATGGAATTTTAGCTTCTAAGTTTTTCACGTTTGTTTTCGATGTGTGGTCCGTTTTTATTTATGTCTTAGCTCTTGCAAATAACGTAAATGTTATTTACAACATACACTATTATAAGGACATTTTTCACACTCAGGTACGTGCATAACGCAGGAATTAATACATAAAAGAAAAATGGGCTACACAGCGTTATCAAGTGTAAAAAGCTGAGTTACAACTGGAAATTTGGTTCATATTGGATTAGACTGGAAGTGAACGATCGATGTTAAATGTTTGCTCTGGTGTGTATCATTCGACATTAGTCGATTACTCCAGTATCGCCATTTATAGCTCATTGGCTATAGGTAAAAAAACAAAGTGAGATACATTTTATGCAACAAACTTTAACTAAAAAGGTGTGTTTTGTTCAATTATTGACGTTTGTTTTGATTCAGTTGCAGTTGCTAAGTAGAAAATATTATTATACCCAAGTTTCAGAGATGATTCCTTCGGTCACGCCACAAAGAACTACCAGACAGCCTCCACCCAATGGAGGGTACCTCCCTGCCAAATTATAAATTATACATATAAACTTTGCTAACCACTCTAATTTTGCCTTTACATCACTCCCAAACTCGAAATCCCTGTACGACACACAAGCAAACTTTTTGCATAGGTGAACAACTTTATGCCACTTTAAAATGTTAGGCATATTACAGTGTACACAGCCTAAAATACCAATGTTAATTCTATACTACTATTTTTAGAAGTAGAGAGTTTGACAAACACTTTTGTGTACTCCTCCTCATCCAATCACTGGCGTATTCAGGGAGGGCGCCCTTTATGGGAAAGTACATTATTATTTATATAATTATTTCAAAAAGTTATCTAAGAAGAAGCTTCGAATTGTTTCCGGACAATTAAAAAAAATAGAAATATCGATTTTGGGTGATATCGCATCTTAGCAATATAAGGGAAATTATGGTAAATTTATACTTAAAAAATAACTTAGCGGGAAAATATTAAAACTGTCCCTGGTCTATTCCACGTTCGCCCCCTCGTCATGAAATTCCTGGATACTCTACTGCACCCAATTGCGTTTAGTCACTACTCTACCATGCAGTGGTGACACCTGGTTACTTTTGGATGAGCGTAAGCTCCCCCCAATCTTACACGAAGCTTCCCCATAACTCACCGATATCTTCGTATAAGCTTGCGATGAGATAGGTCTCTACAGGCGAACGCAGAGAAAACAAAATGCATGATAACAAGTCGAAACGCGGAGGATGTAGGGAATAGAGACTGAAGAATGAGGCCATAGAGAAAGTAAACAAACGTAAACTAATTAGGAGCGTATGTAAGATGGATTAACGAGATCACAGAAGAAATAAAAAGTCGATTAGCATCGAACAACTCAAGTTTCTATTCAGTCCTGAAATTCCTCACCTCGCGATTAACATCAAGAAAGCTGAAATTGCCGAGACGGTTATTTTTTTCGGAAAGACTTTATGGTTTCAAAATTTAGAGTACATTCCCGGCAAATGGATATCAATTGCATGTGCTTGAAAATAAGGTTTTGAGAAAGATAAACGGGGCGAAACGCAACGAGTTGACTAGAGAATGGAGGAGACTGTATCACGACGGCTAAGATGGGCAGACAATGTAGCTCGGATAGGGGGAAAACTAAGATAACATTCCATAGAGGTTTTTAAACCGGAGGGAAAGAGGCTGTTGGGAAGACCGAGACGTCGTTGGGGTGGCAATATTAGAAGAGACAGATGTTCATCATGAAAACTTGTTTTATCTCAGTGGCGGATACAGAGAGGGTGAGCGTGTTCCTTCTCAAGGAAAAAATATATTATTTTTATACCATTAACGTATTTCAACAATTTACCTCATAAAAGGCTTCTATTTGTTTGGTTTTAGTAACAAATTAATTGAATTACTATTTACAACCTAAACGAGTTTCTAAGGATGAGACCTACAGTTTTTGGTAAAGCGAACCCCCGATTAATATACCCTGGCGGGAATTGAACCTGTGACCACGCACCCAAAAAGCGAGCACGCTAACATGTCGGTCACTCCGAGGTTTAATAAAAATATATATATATATATATATATATATATATTTGTCTTAAGAAAGACATATTGTTCCTTGTTCTTACAATTCCTCAACTACATTTAAATTTTATAATGAACGTGTCGCGAATAATCACGCACGTTGTCAAAAATAATTCCGAACCACTTTAACGTCCATAGGACGGGACCTACAACTTCAGCAGATAACCTATTGTCAGATATCACCATCTACTTATAAAAGTATCTGCGTACTTCGCGTTCAGTTACTAGATATATGAGGACGGATGTTTTAGAAATACAAAGGGGTAACTGAAGGTTAATAAAACAGTTATTCGAAATTGTAACATACATGTTGTGATTGATTCTTTCCACAGATTTAAAACTCACGGAGGCTCTGCAACTCGTAGTAAGCTTCTGCCATCTATTGAGCACAGGGAAAATTAATCTTTCTCTTTAAAAGGCTTCAAACAGTGATTGTGTTTGTATTATTTTTCCGATGTTATTTTTAGTTTCACTTCATATTGTGCTCAAATATCTAAGCGTCTATTGTGAACCATGAGCAAACAGATTTAGAAAAACAAAAACGGCAGAAATATAATTATTACCGCGATTCCGCTAACATTCACTAATGCAATATAACCAACGCGAATCTCTAATCGGACAAGTGCTCCTGCACTGTAAAATAGGGAAGCGCATATCTAGTTACAATCAGTGTTTCTTTCAGAGGGGTGATCGGGGGTATTACCTCCCTCCCGACTGAGCCAATCCCCCAATTAAAAACAATAAATGTTGTAACAGCAAGGGTTCATTCATTGTTCTTTATGAAATGAAGGTTGAAAAGAAGTCAATGCTGATTGAAATGAGAAAAAAAAACTTCCAAATTCAATATTTTACAGAAGTTCACTGCATTTCTGATACAATCTGTTCACACAATAATCTGTTCATATATTATATCAGAAATGCAGTGAAATTCAGTTATAATTATTAAGGAATTTGGAAGGTTTTCCCTGCTCTATTGAAAAAAGAGCAGACTATGTTGTTTTGGTAAAAGACCCTTCAATTACACCCTTTCGCTTTTTTTACCGCCTCTAAAACTCTAAAATACTCCCCTCCCCAGAACACTTTTCCGAACGAAACACTGGTTACAATCATATGAATTAATCGTAGTTAGAGTTTAGATATTTTGAATATTTTTTTCATTAGAAGAGATTATTATGTATACACTGAAAAAAATTGAAAGACTATTTATTGGTTTGTTTGTTTATTTGAACGCTATACAATTCCACACCCCTTGGCGAATTTGAACAAAAATTGGCCTTAGGATCTAGAAGGACTCGTACGGTATTCAAAGATTGCTCCGCCTTCCAAGAGAATGAAATGGGAGGTGGATGGTGTAACTTGGAAACGGCTTGAACTAGAAATTTTATATGTGGCATGGAAATTCTGTTTTAATTCAGTAGCAATTAACGTGTAGGCCTATGTTAGTTTTTCGATTCGACACACCCGGGCGGGGGGAGATGAGGCAGGGCAAAAACCTCTTCTTAACTAGTGAAATATGAGAACTCGAAAATCGTTAAACTTAGAGACTTGAAATTTGGCATGCGTGTTCTTTTGGACAAAGAACAAGTCACTCCCCATTTTTTTAAATTTATTGAACCCGCTCAACGGGCGGGCAAATCAGATAATGAGTAATATAAATTTAAATTGTCAAAATTATCAAGTTAATAACAAATTACGTCATTGCTATGACGACGCCAGGATAGAAAGTAAATAATATTCACGTTAGTCAAGAGTGGCCATGTTGTGATTTTTAGGGGGGGGGGGATCAAGGACAGCGCCCATACACATACTGCCTTCTTTTATTAAGTTTTGACTGACATGATCTACACATTTTGTGCCATATTAGTATAATTATCTCTGCCTAGGGATGAGAGCGCCCCACCTTGCCCCCCATAATGGGCGCCTTTAACGTAAGTCGCAAGGATTAGGAATATAAATAAAAAAAGCCACACAAGAACAAGCGTAACAAAAGACAGAGAAATAAAAATTTAGTTCATTGTGGACTGAGCGGAAGTGATAAAAACGACATTAAATATTTCCTCTTCTGTTTGTCTTTAAATACTATCTGGATTTGTAATGTAATCGATCACTCCAGTATGTCAAATTAGAGCTCACTGTTTTATCACTTTCCTGATTTTTCACCTTCAGTTACTAAAGCTATTTATTCATTTTGGTTTTGGATCCCACACATTAAATGAAACGTCTTCATTTATTTTTAATTATCACTAACGAAAACTTGTTTGGGGTTTGTACTAAAATTAGTTGTCCTTTTTTTCCTTTCCAGTTTTGTCCAGGAATTCGTAGGCGATCCTTTGGATGGTGTAACATTGCTTCTGGAGCTTCTACGAGCCATACAATTAAGTCAAGCGGCACAAGGTCAAGGCCAGGCGAAGGCACCACCACAGTTGATTAGAAGGGCGTTACTGGATGAACATGACTGTCTCCAGTGTCTGAAGAGCTGTCTTCGATGCCCAGACGGTGCACGACGATTGGCAGCTTCCCCTGCAGGACTCTTCACAGTCGCTGTCTGCATTATGAGCAATGTAACAAAATCTAGAATTATAGCATTGGAGGTAAATATCGAAAAGTATAAGCATTTCAAATTTAAGTGGTGAATTTGTTTTGGCAATTCCCAACCATTTTCTAGGTATCTATAAAAAATAAGTGGTTAAACGGGAATTCCGCCAGAATTTTCAGTTCGGGGAGTTTAAAGTCAAAATTGGTAGGCTGTAAGTGGGGTATAGCATGGTTTTTATTGTAGATCTTTGACCGTAAAAAAATTGAAATTGGGGGATGCTCTTGAGGATTGGGTGGGTGGATGGTTGTGGGGTTTACACCCCTCATAAGGGGTGGATCTGGCGGAATCACTGAGCAAAAATATTGGTTAGTTTGCTTTTATACAATGAAATGAAGCTGACTTGAGAAAAATAACTGTCAAATATTCGCAATGGGGAATAATTATTACAGAACATAAATCTGTTTGATTGTTTATTTCTTGTGTAATATTTATTCAACAAAATCCCTGATACGACTGGAAAAACGTTTTAGCCTGAAATCGGAAAGAACAACTATTTTAACCTTAATAATTAAAAACACAGCTAATAATATTGTATCTGAATGTGCGGTAACTAAGGCTAGCTTTCCTTGCAGACATGCGCCGCGTACTTAGCTTACCATTTCTATGAGTAGCCAATAGAAACTCATGTAGAACACGTACCGATTCATTCAATTGGCTACTCACCCAAATCGCAAGTAACGCACGGTTGCATGAAAAGCTAGCCTAAAGGTAACACCTTATGGTAGAGTTACACACAGGTCCTCTACTGAAGAGATCAGCGTTCAATGTCCCTTCATTCCATACAACACATGAAGTGACACGCTGAACGATCGCGCGTTGAGGTGGTTGATATGGGTCCTAAATGGGTAGGTTCAGATACATGCCCATCGCTGCAGTAAGGATCCCGGAATTTGGAAATGTAAAATATAAAGATACATAACCGAACCTGACCTTACCTAACCTACCCTAACTGATGGTAGAGGTCTGCACGGGCTCGGGCCTACAAAGCATATATCACTTCGGGCTCGGGCCGTAAATTTTTAAATATACAACGATATTTCTCGGGCCTAACTTTGTAAGTATACTGTACAACTATATAGCGGACTGTTCTTTCTGGAGAACTTTTAAAGCACATCTAAATTTGCAATTTCGGTGAAACAGGAGAAGCCCACACTGAAAATCTGATTATTACTGTGCAATGGAGAGAAAAACTAACTGAGTAGCGGAGAGAAGAACTAAAAGAAACAGAAATAAACATGCTTAGCTTGTCTGTGAAAGTAGTGTTTCTTGCACTGAATTAAAAGAACAACAGCACTCGGAACAAGAATTTGCACAAACGGACATTTTGTTTTAAATATTTAGAGTATTCATATCGTTTGTTAATGAACTACTAAACAATGATTGAGCTCCAGGGCTGAGTCTGAGCTGAGTGAATACACACAAGTATTTGCATTTCACGAGAATTTATATAAATTAACATTGCTTTTTAGAGAATTCATATAGTTGGTAAGTGTAAATTTCGTTGTTCTCTCTAAAGTATTTAAACCGCAAAATTAAACCTCTAAAATACAATTTTGCATTAAGTATTCAGTTTCTCTAATTCGGGCTTATTTCGGGATCATTTGATTATAACACGGGCTCGGGCCTAAAGGCTAAAACGTATTTCAGGCTTGGACCGGGCCTCACATTATAAATTCACGAGAAATATCGTTGTATATTAAAAAGGTTCCGGCCCATGCAGACCTCTAACCCATGGTCACTAGTTTAAGATAATCTACGAAAATGCAAGAAAGCAATATTAATCATAAATATGAACATATGAAAATATATTTTGATAATATACATGACCGCATCAAACCTTACCTAACCTTCACGTTCCCATGGCTACTAATTTAAGATTATGTACGAAAAATGCAAGAAAACAATTATGAATAATAAATATAAACATCCCCACCCCGCGTGGTAACCGAACGAAACATAAAATCAGTGAACTGAACGTAAAGATTGATGATTTTTAAATTTTCGTAGCTTTCATTAGGCTTTTAGTCGAAAACCAAGTGGACGACCAACTTCGGAAGAAATGCCTAATTTTGCAACAGTAAAACGTCTTGTGGTCACGCTATTTCTTTCTAGGCCTATAGTTGTTTGCAATCGTCAGCAAGTAATAATACAACTGTTAATTTCCTACACCTTAAAAGTTCTTCAAATGTAAGAAAATATTTTCCTATCTTGGAGGAAAGGGGAGATTAAGGGGAATTTTATTTTCCCTTCTCACCGAGAAAATTTTCTCTATCCAGGGACGTATTTAGGGACTGGGTCCGGGTCAAAGTTTTAGGAAAAAAATAGTATAACTTTAGGCGTAATTATATATATTTAATATACATTTCATTCTCAGACTCAACTTGGAGCCCTTCCAAAATAATTTTCTGGATACGTGCCCTACCCATCACTATTATGAGTTACTAGGCTTCAGTGCCTGGGCCGAAAAGTTTCAGGTTCGAAGCTTGTATAGGGCATGGGAATTGTTTTCAAAACATGCTATTCAGTAGAGGAGGACCGATTTTTTTTTTTACCAGATGTCGTCTTCCTTCAGTTCAGCGTGTACCGGTACTTGATGAAGATCGAAATGATTTGAATAATACAGTAGAACCCTGTTAATCCGTCACGAATGGGACTGAGGACATATTCAGATATGACGACATTCCTCAACTTCCAGAGTCTGATTATGCGAGGAGTCGAACCATCGAAGGTCGGGTTATTGCGGTTCTACTGTAATTAAAAGCTTTAGAACGTGAAATGAAGTTAACACGTTGACTGCCATATGTATTGTATTTAACTCAGGCTTGTTTTTCACCCTGGGCCGCGTGAAGCGTATATAACTCACGCGTGTCTTTACCTTTGCAGTCGCGTGGTGCGAAACCAACTCACGCTATCATGCTATAACATACAGTTAAACTCACTCAGAAATACCAGT